>JAAIIK010000041.1:1516644-1532812 GCA_014706435.1 Silurus glanis
CTATCTATCTATCTATCTATCTATCTATCTATCTATCTATCTATCTAATTAAGTTTTTTCCTGTCACTTTAAATTACACGCTTTTACACGTCCATACTTTTCATTATAAACTTTGCCAGGCACAGAAACATAGAAACACCGCAGCTGACCATTAATAACTGCTCTGATAGAAGCAACAGCAAGAACAAATTCGTCTTGTCAGTGTTCAAGCACAATATATGTAGCCATTATTGGATAAAAAAGTATTACAAACATTGGAATTGCTGTTGTTTTAGAGGAATAAAACACTTCTGATGTTTGATGTTGTAGGAAAATAATCAGCTCACCCCGAGTCACGCGTTTCACTCCACCCTGGGGTTGATTACAGTGTGAGAGCACGACACAGAGTGTGTTATTCCTTACATAACATACAGATGTTTTTTTTTAAATGGCATAAATTCATTCGCTTGGGCTAGAAAAGATTCTGGTTGTGGTTGCGAGCTGTAAATTCTTAACAGTACTGCGGGTGGAAAAGGGAACGAGGGAGAGAGAAAGGACGAGAGAGAAAGAGAACGGATGCGAGATCAATCCAAACAAATGATAACCTGACCGATAAACAGACTCGAACAGACCGAAAGATCACTCACCTAAGCAGACACACACTCAGCACCCTCAGATGATCACACACTCATGTGTGTGTGTGTGTGTGTAGGTGTGTGTTCAAGCAACCTCAGTTCAGTTCCTGACAGCAAAATAGATCCGTTCTCTTCAAACCAGAAAAGCTGTTTGGAGAGACTGTGTGCAGGATTATGATGTGTGTGTGTGTGTGTGTGTGTGTGTTTGTGTGTTTGTGTGTGTGTGGCAGGTCCAGCCCTCTCGATCTCTTTCTCCCTCTTTCCCTCTCTCCCTCTCTCCCTCTCTTTTGCTCTCCCCGTTCTTATCTCTCAATCTGCAGCGCTCCTTTAATCCTTCCACTGACCTGCATGTCTCATCTCTGTCCCTTTCAGCTAACATACAGCTCAAACCCAAGCACACACACATAACCACACACACACACACGCTTACCAGAGGTGTGTGTGCAGCCTGGAAGATCCACACGCAGGTGTTTGGTCCGCCCAGGGTCTTCCCCGAGTAAGTAGTACCAGCCAGAGGTCTGGCAGAAACAAAACAAAGATAGAGATTATCAGTGTGTGTGTGTGTGTGTGTGTGTGTGTGTGTGTGTGTGTGTAGAAAATCGCATTTACATTACACAGAAATCTGTGCATTTGTATTGAATGAGTCTAATGTCAATCCTGTGTTCCATTATGTAGGCACTAGTATGTATTGGGATGGATGGATTTAGCTAGATAGATAGATATATAGATTAGATAGATAGATAGATAGATAGATAGATAGATAGATAGATAGATAGATAGATAGATAGATAGATAGATAGATAGATAGATAGATAACGAACGAATAACTAAGGTTATGACAAATAATTTAATTCTAACCCGAGATGGGTTTTGGCATGATAGTTCGCCAGCTACTAAGAGCTCCGAGTGTTTTTTTTAAGTTGTTGTTGTTGTTGTTATTGACGTCATTTCACTCCAATTGTTCTCACAGTCGTTTTAAAGCGAATATAATTTAGGCGTTTTTTTTTTTTAGCCAGCACTGTATCTATTCTGTTGATTCTCCATATAGGTATCTGAAGAACAGAAGAGAAATCCAGAGAAGGTTTCGAACATGTTGGAGCAGAAATAAACTCCGAGTGTGATCTGTTGTTTTGTGTGTACAAAGCCACAGGGTTGATGTATAGAGTAGTGCGTGCATAAAAAACGCTCATAGATTACATGACAAGAGAAAGAGATTATCCATAAAACGGTGTACATGAAACACACACACACACACACACACACACACACACACACACACACACAGACTTGAATATATCCTAATCCCTGACTATCTCAATATGCTAGTTATTGCTAGCAGAGATTATAAGGCCATTTATTTTTAGCTCCACCAGCCCAAAAACCTCCTGCACTTTGCTTTCTCTCTCTCTCTCTCTCTCTCTCTCTCTCTCTCTCTCTCTCTCTTTCTCTTGTTTCTCTCTCATCCATCTATCTCTGAGCATCGTCTAATCCGCACATTAGTGAATAGATGTGATTACACGGACGAGTATGATAATCAGCACCAAAAGCCCTGAGCCTCGCTTAATTTTTTCCCCCAACACAGCCGAGAGAAATACAACGAGTGTGCAGATTTATCGCGCAAAATAACAAAGATAACGGAAGACCGGATTATTAAAACCATTCTTGAAGACTAAGGAAGACCAGATTAAAAAGAAACTGTGCTTTCTAGTTGTACATGAACAGTTTCCTACACAGTGTATTATTTGCATCTCTATAACTGAGGCCGTCCGATTCGCATCTCGATGCATACGATACAATACCGATTCTACGGCATACGATTAACCCTCAATACGATTCAGTCCGATCCGATTTCGATTTGATTCAACACAATGCAATATGATGCACTGGAAAAAATATGATGCTCTTCAATTTGTTACAGACAATTCGTCAATTCATCAAATCATCAATTTACTTAAGCGCCTTCTGACTTCTAACTCATGTCCCTTTGTAGTGCACAAAAAAAAAGATTTATTAAAACCAGACGTTCTTTTCTCGTTCTGTCTCAGGGAAGTTACAGCTCTACCTCTGCCATGTTAATCTGTATTGTATGCGACTCTCAGGACACGCCTCGGTCTCCGTAGTGTTGTGATGCGTCATGTTCACGTAGCAACGGCGGCGCTGAGAGAACGAACTTGAGACACGGTTTGGCGAAGAGAAATCGATCTACATAGCAAATATTGGTCACAAATTATTGGTCGATTTCTAAATAATAAAAGTAATGCGCATCTACTAATAATTATACATAAATAAGGTTTTTTTTTTTTACCAATGCAAATATGTTAAACCCGATGCATTGTGATTCAAATACTTGCCTCCAATGGACACTTTTTTAAACCGATGCATAACATCGCTAACTTGTATGCCGATGCACAGGTGAGAAATGCTGAATCCAAACCCGTCCTAACGTGTACCATAGCGAATGACTCGAGATGGTTTGAAACGAGTGTGTGGATTGTGTGGTGATAAAACTATACGGCTTTACTTTTTTCAGCTGCATTAGATTCAGAGCTACTTGAATCAGAGCTACAAAAAACAAAACACTCAGCATTCACCAATGGCATGATTTTCTTGTAGAATCTCTTCGATTCAATCCTCTTCCCCTACACTCTATTCTGTTGTATAGAATTTACATTTCTTCTATTCTATTTCATTCTGTACATTCTACACATTTCTTCTTATCTCTTCTCTTGTCTTCTATTCTGGTGGGTGCACACTCTTCTTTCCTAAACTGTGACGGTTGAATCGAATGCAGACGACTCATTTCAAGTTTCTTTAGTACTTTTAACGATGTAACGATGTAAGAATTATAGAACAAAACACACTTATATTTAAATGTATGTGTATTTTTCCCTGACGAGCAAACTCGGGGCGACCGTGGCAAAAGAAAACCCCCTTAGATGTTGAGGAAGAAACCTTGAGAAGAAATAGACTCAAAAGGGGAACCCATCCTCATTTGGGTGACACCAAAATGTGATTATAAATCATTAAAAACATCACAAACACCGGAGAGTGAAAAATATCGTGAGCACCAGAGTGTGTGATGATGAGTAATGTCTTTTCTACAGTCTTAAACAGTCAGTTGGAGTCGTGGAACCAGGAACTCCTGAGTAACATCTCATTATAGATTCGACGCAAACTCCTCCATGCCAAAGCCTTTAAATGTTCAACGATGGAGAAACAGCAAATGTAGAATGTTATTTTGAGTATTAAATAATAGGTTGTTTATCCTCAAAGTCCAATGCCCGAGATTTTCATGTAGTGGGATCTAACTGGAGCTGGTACATCTCAAGATGCCTCGGGATCCATCTCTAGATGCCTCCAGCGTTTATCTGGGTCGACTCGACTTGTGTTAAATGAAGCCGAAACATGGTGAATGACAGAACGAGTTCGACCGGAGCCGATCAGAGCAGATGAGAACCCGACTAATTGCGAGATGACAGAGGAAGTTGGGGAGATATAAGTGAGAGGTGGGGAATTGAGCAGATGACAGGATGAAGAGAGGGAAACTTCCTGTGATACCCATCCTAAGCTCCTCATTAACAAACGAAGGCAATCAAATATTCATTCTGCCACATAGCAGCCAAAATAAGCAGCGTTGTGTGAACATCGGGCTGCTGATCTTCACTCTGAGACAAGAAGGTGACATGGGAATCGCTGGCTACATGGCCACCAGAGCATGCTTTGCTAACTCTAACATGAACCATAGTGGTTAGAATTAAACAAGAAGGGTGATCTACAATTCTGTTTGATTTATTCTATCCTTTTTTTTGCTGTGTACCAATCTACAATTCTATTCTATTTTATATCCTTTGTTCTCTTTTTTTCTATTTCATTCTGGTACACCCTATTCAATTCCAGTCTATTCTATTCTGCTGCACAATATTCTACTCTCCTCTATTCTAACCATACCTGTACCTGTAACCATGCCAATGCCCGAGCCTTTACCTGTATCTGTACCTGAATCTGTATCTGCACCTGTACCTCTAACCATACATGTACCTGTAACCATGCCTATGCCCGAGCCTCTACCTGTATCTGTACCTGTAACTGTGGTTGTACCTGTATCTCTGCCTTTACCTGTACCTGTAAACGTACCTGTACCTGTACCTCTACCACAGATTTTACCTTTACCTGTACCTGTAACCATACCTGTACCTTTGCCTGTATCCATACCTGTATCTGTAAATCTACCTTGGCCTGTACCTGTAACTGTACCTGCACCTGTGCCTTAACCTGTAACTTTAACTGTAAACATACCTGTACCTGTACCTGTGCCTGTAACTGTCAAGTCAAGTCAAGTTTATTTCTATATTTTCACAACAGAATTTGTCTCAAAGCAGCTTTACAGAATTTAACAGTTAAGGTAAATGGTGTGTATCCCTGATGAGCAGCCATGGTGACTGTAGCAAGGAAAAACTCCCTTAGATGTTGAGGAGGAAACCTTGAGAGGAACCAGACTCAAAAGGGGAACCCATCCTCATTTGGGTGACATCAAGAAAACTGCACCTGTGCTTGTGTCTTTACTTGTACCTGTACCTGTAACTACATCTGGACCTGTGCCTATAACTGTCAGATTTGTTCTCACCTGCATAAAACCTACATAAATTCATTCAATATTGTTCAGATTTCAGAAAACGTACCTTTTCCGATCTCATCAGCGAACATACACCAAAACTCATGCACCCGACCAGTTCCCTATAAAACGTCACAGAAAGAAAGAATTCAGAACGTCATAACCTCATATCAGCAGTTCATATCAGAAATATCTAAAAAAAAAAATAGATCAATCAAATATTTATATTAGACAGTTAAAGGAAAGGGTGAGCAAAAGAGTCTAATCAGCTATTCACTACTACACGTCTATACCACATGCTTAAAGCTGATTGATTTTGGTTATTAGCCTTTATAATGGATGTTTGCCATTAAGTCTATAAGCATTCAATGTGTAAGAAATGTCGTATGAATTGAAAAGTTTCAGAGTAATACATACAGGGGTTTGGTTCAGTATATTTCTCCTTTAATACGATTAGAAATGAAGCGTTATTCTTTTAAAAACAATGAATATCGTTTTCTATCTTTACACATGCATCACTTAAACTTGATCACTGGTGCTTGGCCCCGTTTGCAGTTGAAACTCTATAAGCCATTTCTTCTTGATAGAGTGAAGCTACACAATGTTCAAACATTCAACCCCATAATGGGTTTTCTGGATTAGATCTAATCAGATACCAAAAGAGATTAGACGTTTGGAAAAGGAAACACTAAAATCTAATGAGGTTATTTGTGTGTGTGTGTGTGTGTGTGTGTGGGTGTGGGTGTGGGTGTGTGTGTGTGTGTGTGTGTGTGTGTATGATACATAGGGATATATATATATGAGAGGAAAGGAGACTGAATATGCAGATCTTCTTAAAAAACGTTCTAGGCACTTAAAATGCAGTAGAGCCGGCTCTGTGTGATGACTTCAAAGGTGTTATATAATGTTTTCTGCATGTCAGAGCAGCTCTGGAGGCCGAGGGTTTTGCGATCCGCAGTCCCACACATGTAAATGAACCCTGGAGGTTAAAGGAATCTGCTGCGCTCTTCTGGTCACAGTAATTATTCCTCCTCCGAGGAAAATAAATCAGTTACAAACCGTGAAAAAAAGGCTACGAGGCAGGACACTGGGCCGGCACTAATGAGATCTCTCATGCATGAAATATCTAAGGCGAGAAATTTCATCAATATGTTGTGAGGCAGCGAAACATTTATATTTTCCTATTGTTTATGTTGCAGCCTAAGGTTTTATGAGCGGTTAGAAATAAGTCAATATTTAATATCAAGGATTGTCAAGTAAATAATATATGATATGAGTCATATATTTAAATTATACAGAAAAAGAGGAAGAGTGGGTTAATATATGTGGGGGTTTGATCTGTTTCATAAAATCTTGATGAATATTGGAGATATTCTACTCCATAATTTGAAGGAACCAAAAAAAAATAATCAATCAGAGACTTATGAGGGTTCTAAGGTTGAAAAAACAATGAAAATAAACATTTATTAAACCAATTCTTATTTGGTCTGGTCACGACCCTCAGGCCATGTCCACACTAATACGTTTTCGTTTAAAACTGCAGATTTTTCTCTCCGTTTTGGTCTTTCGTCTACACTGAGACACTGTTTCCGGTGGAAATGACGCAGATTGAAGCGTCTTACCGTTTGCTCATGAGCACTACATTGGACGTGCGCGTTTTCCAGATGTTTCAGTGTGGATGAGCAACTTTTGGGAAATGATGAAAACAAAAATGTCTTTTCAAATTTATCCGGATGACTGTAGATGTAGCCTCTGTGTTTTATACTGAAAACAATCAGGATAACATCTTATATCATTGCGATAAAGCTTGAATACCTGTTCGCTCCATCATGATTCCACACGGTGAAGAGAAGTCTTTTTGTCTTTTTCTCATCACTGACAGCACTGGAAAGAGAAAACTGATTCCTCTCAGATATACATGAGGTACCGAACTTTAAAAAGGGTTTTAACCTCAAAATGGGTCACTTTGGCTCCTTTAAGGTTTTTTTAAGGTTAAAACCCTTTAACTAAAACTAAAAATACAAGAGGAAAAAAAAATGTGGTCTTACAAGGAGAATGTTTCCTGGAACAGTGGACTCCTGCAGTCAGAGACCGTCTTAGTCTTCCTGCGAGTTCCAGCATCGCTGTCTGGTGCCAGTCCCAGCTGAGAAAGAAAACCAGATTAAACACGGGCTAGAGCATGTAAAATATATCATTATTGTTTTGAAGATACATCATTTGCCCTTTGAGACTTTTCTAGAAATTGATTTCTGTCCTATGATGCAAATTTCAGATACAATTTGTATCTCACCTTGACGTAGCAGTTGCACTTTCCCTGATCATTTCCCACAAGAGCCTTAGCCTCAATTACTGCAATAGTCAAAATAACAACAAAGTAAAGAAATATGACATAATCCCTTCAGAAAAGTCCTGAGAAGTATATTTGAACCAGATAATGTTGTTATATAGAGCTAAATAATGTATTTTTACATTCAAGTCATTTGACTTTTCTTGACACATTTAGAGTGCGCATTAAATATTCACACTTTTTTCATATTTCCTCATGGATATTAATGAAGCAGATTTGACTTTGACTCCAAATCTAATCAAGCAGCCAGGACACATCCGAGGTCCTGAATTCTTTTGGCTAATATCGAGATGATTATGCTACACAAGCTAGCATATTGTCACAAATTCTCTCAGAGTACAAAACCAGGGCGCAGTGAAGCTGAACCATGAAAGCAAAAGCATAGAATTCATACAATAAAACACAACAATCACAAAGTGGTAAGGCGACAACTAATGAAGAAGTAACACTAAAAAGGTGAACACAATGAGGTAATACCAAGATGACGGTAGAAGACAGGGTTATAACAGAAAAGAACACAGTTATGAGAGCATGTTGCCAGGGGAACCACAATACAATGGTGAAATCCATGTAACATGTTATTTTCAAATATTTGATATTAGGGCTGTCAGTCGTTAAAAATATTCAATTTTACTTAAAAACTTAATCACACGTTTTTTTTCTTTTCTAAATGTACCTTAAATTAATACGTTTCAAGTTTTAAATACTCTAATCAACATGCGCATGGACAAATATTGATGCTTTATGCAAATGTATGTTTATTATTAGTGAAACCGAACTCAACATAGAGCATGAAGAGAAAATATTCTTGTAAATGTTTTAAAGTAATGATGGTGTTTTAAATGATGAAAATCATCAGAACACCAAACGGAACTTTTGCTATGTTTCCACACGGACGGATTTAATTGCCGGATATGCGCATCATGGCGGATTTTGCGGCTCGATTTGAGACTCGGCGCATCAGTAAAACAAATGTTTAGTGATTGAAAATAATTTTTGCAGTGAAGTTTATTTTTTATTTCTGATTGAAGAAAGGACGTCTTGATTAAATGTGTTGCGTTGAAAAAAAATTTTGCCTCTTTCATATTTATTTATTTATAATTTTTTATAAGAATGGTCAAACAGAAATATAAATATATATATACACAATGGTCAGGCATAACTTTATGACCACCTGCCTAATGTTGTGTTGGTCCCCCTTTTGCGGCCCAAACCTGACCCTTCGAGCATTAACAGCATGAACTTCTTCAGCAATTTGAGCAGGAGCTTGTCTGATGGATCAGACCACAAGGACCAGCATTTGCTCCCCATGTGCCCACGTGCCACCCATGACCTTGTCGCAGGTTCACCACTGTTCCTTGAGGTTTCTCAACTCAATCTGACAATACTGAAAAAAACTACTGACCTGTCACTATTATAACAGCTGAACTGCACACTTTTTCTGTCTTGTCTTGTGCATTACCCAGACTAGTCATGTGCTATTTATTCATTCTCATCACTTGAGAACTTCATATATTAATCACAGATAGTTTACATTTTTGCCATTTGCACTAAACCTTAGAATGTGATCTTTTATCATGCAATAAGACTTTGTACTGACGTGCAATACTTAGGCTTTTATTTGTTCTGTGTGTGTGTGTGGTATCTATGTGTGTTGTTTTTCAGTACTGTGTGTCTAGTGCTGTCTATTTGTTGTCTATGGTCTTGGATGCTGACTGTTAAATGTTACGTCTGCACTTTGGACCTTCGTTCTGCTTTACACTTTGCTGCCTGGCTGAATGACAGTAAAGTTCACTTTGACTTGAAATCACTCCATATTTCCATAATTAAAAATGTTCTGATCTTTGTCTTGCCACTGGACACATCTACATCAAGTCACCAAAAAAATTAGTCGCTGGAAGTCGACAGCTCTCAATAAATATAAACAATCCTTGGTTTCTTTGTTGCTGCGAAGTGCTGAATCATAGAGTTGATTATGTTTACATACTCACCGTCGATGACGAGGATGCTGTCTCTAACCGTGATCGTTAAACGGAGCTGCCCTGTAGAGATAAAATGAGTGAAATCTGAGATGTTCATGACATAATTACCAGCCTGAAGAAATGTTCAATGCCTCTCACATTGTAATAAACCTGTAAAAAAAAAATACTGACAGAAAAACATAATTCACAAAATTTCTCTTGTGCAACAATAAGCACAGTCAATAACAACAACTCAAACATTCAACACGGCTTTATTAATTACAGGCCTGTTGTATACAGTAGATGGATGTTAGCAAGGAGTCTTGTATACTTGTCAACGACTAAACCCGAAACTTTTAAATCGTTGTAATGCAACTGAGCTGCAAGTAAAATGATTTTTCTTGATGTGACTTGGGATTTTACTTGTACAGAGAGTTTTTCATGTAATTTACCAACACGTATAGTGTACATACACAAAACGTTACAGTTACATGTTAGCTGGCTCACGTGTTCTTTTTCTGGTAAAATAACACTGGCAAAACATTACGTATTGTTTATAGACAATGGTGGTGTGTAATGACAGTGGAAATGTGGAAGTAAAAATCTTTCGGAAAACACAATGATTTAAAGACTAGCAGCAAGCTTGCTTTTTTTTCTAGTAAAAAACTAAATTTAGTTGTTTTGGTCATTCATATTCATATATAAACATTCGCTTAACAAATTAACTAACAGAAGTATTGGGACACATGACTTCACTTTAAAACCCAAACCTGTTCCAGGATGACAATGCCCCTGTGCACAAAGCCAACTCCATGAAGATATGTTTTAAATGGGTTGGACCGAAATATCTCCTGCTATAGAGCTCTGACCTCAACCCTTTTGAACACCTTTGAGATGAATGTGAACGCTAACTGCACCCCAGGCCTCCTCACCTCACCTACATCACTACCTGACTTTACTGGCTGAATGAGCATAAGCACACTCCAAAATTTTGTGGAACATCTTCCCAGAAGAGTAGAGGTTATAACAGCAAACGGGGACTAAATGTGGAATATTACGTTTCAAAATCACATACTTATGTTCAGGTGTCCAAAATGTTTTGTCCATAAAGCATATATAACCATCATACTAGAAACTAGCATGCTAGCAAACACGGCAAGCTACATGACATCTGAGGCTGCTTAAGTAGTAGTATGATCTTTGAGTAAAGATAAATAATTTTGTATAAGATAAGGCAAAGTCAATTTTGAGAGTGGAAAAAAAATAAATAAACCCTCAAGAAGAAAACTTGGGAGGAACCAGACTCAAAAGGGAACCCGTCCTCATCTGCGTGACCCTGAATGTTCACTCATTATAATTCCATTATTGTTGTAATTATTTAATACATTGGTTTTTGTTGGTGCAGTTTAACTTTATTGATTTTATTATTGTTTTTTTTTTTTAATTATGCATTAATGCTGGATAGCTATCATTGGGAAAAAAAAAGAAGAAATGGCAGTGTTTTGTGATGGAGTTTTGTGACTAGCTGAGAGAAGTTAACTTCTCAGGTCAGAGACGTCAGGGACTCCTGTCACTTGGTAAAAGCGGGACGTGTTTATATAACCAGTGCATGGTTTTGCATTGAGTGTCACTCTGTTCCCCCGTGCAGGCAGTAAAAATTAAGAAGGCTGGAAAGACAAAGGATGCGAGATGAAGCTGTCGCACAGCCCAGACGGTCTCGCAGTTTAAACCCACACTCGGTGTGTCTGCATGTCTCATTAATCATCTCTAGCTGTCTTAACTTCTATTATCTTTGTCCTCTCTCTCTCTCTCTCTCTCTCTCTCCCATTCTCCCCCTTCTTTCTCTCTCTTTCTGCCAGTAATTTATTTTAGACCCTGAAGCACCAGCACTAGATTTTTTTTATTTGTTAAGCATATATATGTACACAAAGCCACAATCCCAACACATGAGAAACAAAAAGGTTCCTTTAATTCTATTAAAGTCTTTCTGATGGTCACATCTTTTCTTTGTTAGTATGAAGAACAACACTGACACTCACCGGAAGTTGATAAACATATAATAATTAATGGACATTCGGGTCACAAATATGAGGATGGATTCCCTTTTAAGTCTGGTTCCTCTTATGGTTTCTCCCTTGTACCTTCTCAGGAGGTTTTGCCACTTTCACCACTGGTTAGCTCATTAGGGCTGAAGCTATAGGGATAAATTATGGTCTTTAAATAATTTATTTCTGTGAAACTGCTTTGGGACAATGTATACTGTGAAAAGTACTATACAAATAAAATTGAATTGATTTTAATTGAATTTAATTGAATAAACACCAAAACATCCACATACCCTCGATTTTGATTTGATCAGGATCATGTTGATTCGTTGTCAATAATAGTTATGTGATTAATACAGATGTGTACATTTTAAGAAATAAATAAGAGACAGTACTTTGAGAATGACTGCGTATTGCTGCTATTAAATAAGTGAAAGTGTGAGCGATTTTAAACACAGCTAGAGTGTTGCATGGAAAGGAAATCTTTGGAGGCTATATTTGTATGCTTGGAGGCTGTTGTGGATTGTCCGTCTCAATATAAACAATCATAGGTCTTTGTGAACTTGTGTATGCAGTAGAGGGTAGATAGAGTGTTACACCTGCGGTCCCCAACCTTTTTTGCGCCACGGACCGGTTTAATGTCAGACAATATTTTTCACGGACCGGCCTTTAAGGTGTGGTGGATAAATGCAACAAAATAAAATGATACGACCATAAAAACTGGTATTTTCTGAATATAATAATAATCATGAATCCACTGTGTTGTTTTTTGTTCATTTTGCTCGCTTGGGGTTTTGAATTTAGCGGTAATGTATTATGTGTTAGCGGCCGGAGCCCCTTTAAGAAGGTAGCGGATGGAGGTAAGACATGTGACCGAGACATCATGACATGCATCAAGAGTGAGTCATAGACAGATGTGGTGGAGAGAATTCGGTAAATATCCAAAATAAAACATTGTTCAGAATCAGATAATAAATGAAACGGAAATAACGTAAGTTATGTATTCTTTCTGTGCGGCCCGGTACCAATTGACCCACGGACTGGTGCCGGTCTGCAGCCTGGGGTTTGGGGACCACTGAGTTACACTATCCTTAATGTTCATCAGTTTACAAAAATTATGCTAGTAGCCTTCAGGCACTGCAACAAGCAAAAAATGAATTTAATACGTTTAATTTAATTTAGGGTTTTATATAAATTTAAATTATTTAATAAATAATTTTTTATTAGTGGAGTTTTTTACTGATATTATTATTATTTATTTCATTAATTTCATTCTTATGTTGAAATTTTATGTTGAAAATTTAGTCAGTTGAATTATTTTGCTTTATTAATTATATAAATATGAAATTAATATTATTATATTGGTCTAATTTAAAATTGTATTTGTTTGTGTTGTTTTTGGTTAAGCAGGTTAGTAGGCAGGATTTAGCGAATGAAATTGAAGGGGGCGGGACATGGCTGCTGACGGACAGGGGAGATGAGGCACACTGAGGTCATGTTTGGATCTCCAACGTGCTCACTGTGTGCTTTAATTGCACTTCGTTTTTATTAGCAGGAGGTCTGAGGGAAAGCCTGAAGCCCTTTGGAGCACACACACAGACACACACAGACACACACACACACACACACACACACACACACACACACACACACACACTCGCGTCTGTCTAGTTGTCTGTGTGACAGTGAGGATCCTGGCACTGATCCTTTTCTGGTATAAAGGGATTCAGGTCTCTATTTTTGGCTGCTCTTCATGTAAAAGAGCACAACAAACGCTGGACACAAATGAGAGGACAGAAAGAGGAGACAACATCATGCTCTGGGACATGGAGGACACAAGAACCATGAATACACTTGGAATTCAAGCATGAAAACACTTGGAGTCCAGACATGTTGGTTTTGTGTTTTTGTTTTTTTTGTTTGTTTTTTGATGTAGAGGACAGGGGGGTATGGAGACAGATGATCCGCTGTGGCGCCCCCTAATGGGAGAAGCCGATAGAAGAAGAAGAAGAAGATTTAAAAAAATGCAAATGAATGAGCAATTATTTCGTTAAAACTAAGACCTTTAATTGTAAGAAGCGACTGCAAGTAGGCATTCCATAAAAATCTCATACACAGCTTTAGTATTGAATGTAAAGAAAGATTATGTAGCATGACTAGCTAGCTAGCTTTCTTTCAGCTTCTCCCGTTAGGGGTCGCCACAGCGGATCATCCGCATGTTTGATTTGGCACGTTTTTACGCTGGATGCCCTTCCTAACGCAACCCTCCCCATTTATCCGAGCTTGGGACCGGCACTGAGTGTCTGGGGTTGGTTATTATGTAGCATGACTGAAGTGTATAAATCGTAATAATACACTTGTAATTTGGTGCACATGTCTATCCAATGCAAATCTGAGTTCCCTCAGTTGCTATGGATAACAGTGTGTGCTAAATGCTGTATATGTAAATGTCATGTGATTTTTCCACAAAAACATTGTTACATTCTTCCTGATTAGAACAGAATGGTGTCTGTAAGAAGAAGAAGGAAAAAAAAAACCCACCGAACCATGTGGTCATTAGAACCGGACATGACACGGACATGACAACTTGCTATTCTCGACAAAATGTTCCGATTACCCAGCAGCCCTTGGGGCACCCTGTCAGTTAGAGCCTTAGACTGCAGCAGCCGTTGGCTTGTTATCCCCAAATTAGTCCTGCAGCCTCCACGAGAAACCTTCACGCAGCCGTCATTCTTTCCTGTCATTATCCCTCCCTCGCCGCTTTTTGCCTTTCCTTCCACCCTCCCCATCATTACAGCGAGAGAGCAGCAGCCAAACCTGTGCACCTTTTTTCCTTCCTTATTCCACCCACTTCCTTTCTCTTTTCTCTCATTATCCATCCCACGCTTCCTTCCAGTCTTTAGTTAGACACAAACTTGTTGTGTGTTATTTAGCATACAAATCTGACACATCCATCACAGGAGGAAAGTTCTAACGCAGGCAGCGTCTACAGACAACAGCATTGCTGGAGCTCTTCCTGGAAACTCCAAAAAAGATCCTGAAAATACATCGGGCTTGGAGATAAACCCTGGTGATTAATGGTCGGTCTGTGTGTGTGTGTGTGTGTGTGTGTGTGTGTGTGTGTGTGTGTGTGTGTGTGTGTGTGATCGTTCCATGATGGACAATGAGTTTAATGGCCTTAATGCTTTTTCCACAACGCTGAAGTGCCTCCTCTCTCCAAGTTCATCCTTCAACATAGTAATGTATTCCAGAATAGACGTAGATGTGTGATGTGTAGTTTTCTTTATTCTCGAACTGTACATAAAAGCGAGAAGCGGTTTGTGGCCGTGGCCTAATTTTATCTTTCCAAATGAAAAACCATAGCTGCTCCATAATATTTTAAAGTTAAACACAAGTTAAATCATGAGTGTGATATTTGTTTGGGTTTTTTTACATTCATGATTTCAGTTATGTTCTAGATTTCTAGTTAAATGAGATCCCATTTGTATTAAAATAAAAAAAAGGTAGGATCCGTTTTTTTGGATATTTGGGATTCGTCACTTTACGACGTCAAAATCCTAAATTGCATGAAGAAAATTAATATGGTTCAATTTAAATGTTCCTAAAATTGGGGCCAATGATTCTACTATAAATAAAAAACTAGTCAAAAGTCACATTTCCCTCCGATCAGACCTACAGATCAAAAAAATTCCCAGAAAGTCGTCTGAATACGGTTTTAATTCACATCCAGTTTTCGATTTCACAGTGAATCATGAAGCCCTCTTTATGTCCCCGTGTTCTTCTATGTTAATCCTGTGGAACTAAACAGTTCATTATTGATGACTTTGGCCTTTGAGGCTCATTCACAACAGCATGAATGATTAAATGCTCCTAAAGAGACGAGCTGCTAATTACCCCCCGAAATAAGAGCAAGCAGAGCACCTGAGCTTAGCCACCTGTGCTTTACTATAGCATTGCTGTAAGATAAGCCTTATCAAAGGAGTTAAACCCTGCGAGACGGATTTATAGCATTTCTGAATTTGTGTTATGTGCCGAAACAAGCCATATTATTAGTATTATTATGTGCAATAAAAATTATAGAAAATGTAAAAAATCAATCGAATTATTTTGCAGGGTAAAAAAACATATTCTTCTTCTCTCGGCTGCTCCCGTTAGTGGTCGCCACAGCGGATCATCCTTCTCCATAATACCATGTTCTCTACATCTACCTCTTTCAAACCAACTACCTGCATTTAGACGTCTTCCCCCTTTTCTTTTTCTCCTTCAGCCAACAGCAGCACAATTTCCACCGGTACCCTGTTGGTTAACGATACCTGTGGCGGTCGTTGGTGACCCGGGCCTCGACCGATCCGGTATGAAAGTCTGATTCGTGATCTGCATATTTGATCTGGTACATGTTTTACACTGGATGCCCTACGCATTTATCCGGGCTTGAGACCGGCACTAAGAGTTCACTGACTTGTGCAACCCTAATGGGTGGGTTGCAGTGTAAAAAGAATATAATAAAATAATGATAATTATAAAAATATTGGTAAGAAATAATGTATTAAACAATAATTAACTGTTATAATGATCTAATAATATATATA
>JAAIIK010000041.1:1533920-1544071 GCA_014706435.1 Silurus glanis
TTTTGACTTTTACTAAACTTTATTTACACAAGGGATGAATAGAGAGTGTCAGGAGGTAAAAAAGAGGGTGTCAGGGTGTGAATAGAGAGTGGCAGTGGTAAATAGAGGGTGAAAGTAGGTGCATAGAGAAATCAGAGGTGAATAGACGATGGCAGGGGGGGGGGGGTGTAGGAAAACAGGAGAGAATATCCAAAGGAGGCCTTCCATGTGCTTGGTTTGTGTAATGTCTGGAATATCTAAAAATCCCTTAATCTAAAAACATAAGCACAACTGCAGAAATTCCAGCTGTTTGAGAACCATGTGCTCAGAACTTCTCCAACAGCGACCTCTTGTGGTGATTTGGAGTCACTTCGGTATAATGTCGGAAGGGAGAAAGAGGCACTGATGGTTTTCTGTATCTTGTGTGGTGCACTGTAGCCATTGCATGCAGACTTTTGTCATAAAATCCAAAATTTGTCGAGAACAGCTGCAAAGTGATCAGACTGCTGTGGCAAAACAAAGTAATCACTATAATGAGCAACATATATTACAAGCAAGCGATTAATAATAAAGAAGAATCATAGTTTTCCTTGAATATTCATTCAATATACCTTTTTGTTGAGTTTTTTCTCTACAGATAAAATTCAAGGCAGATATTAAAAAGATGCCTAAAGAGAAATCATGTCATTTTGGGGGCGATTCATAAATCTTCCGCTAGAGGGCGACGACAGGCACTTCTCACCAACACGCATTCACGTGCTCGCACAACAATCCACAGAAGAAGCGCAAGTTGCCCAGAGAAACATAATTCGGCCGGATATAAAATAGCTTTCTGCTCCCTACAGTTGTGCCCTGTGTAGTGTTTTCAGTCGGAGGGCATTTAGTGCACTATATTATTAATGTGGCCTCATTTGGGACGGAGCCACTCCATGTTTGATTGAGCGGTGTTCGCTGATCTTGTCTTCGGGTGTGTCGTCGATTTTGACAGGTAGATTTATAAACTGTGCGTCTGTTAGAAATAATGATGTCAAATGAATGTATTAGGTCTTTAAATATACAGTGGTATGTGAGGGTGGTGCAGGACATGTATGAGGACAGTGTGACAGCAGTGAAGTGTGCAGTAGGAATGATTGGTTCAAGGTGTAAGTGGGACTGCATCAAGGATCAGCTCTGGGCCCTTTCCTGTTTGCAGTGGTGATAGACAGGTTGACGGACGAGGTCAGACAGGAGTCTCCGTGGACTATGATGTTTACGGATGATATTGTGATTTGTGGTGTGAGTAGGGAGCAGGTTGAGAAGAGCCTGGAGAGGTGGAGGTACACGCTGGAGAGAAGGGAAAGTTTATAGGTCTGTGGTGAGACCTGCGATGTTGTACATTTTAGAGACAGTGACGGTGAGTGAAAGACAGGAGGTGGAGCTGGATGTAGCAGAGCTGAAGATGCTGAGATTTTCATTGGGAGTAACGACGATGAATAGGACAAGAAACGAGCCACCAGGAAGGAGGAAAAGAGGAAGACCGAGGAGAATGTAGGTGTAGAGGACAGAGTAGTATGGAGACGGATGATCCGCTGAAGAAGAAGATCCATTTACAGTTATGTTTATTGCTACAAAAGATCTGAGATGATTCTCACACCAGCCGACTCTCATGTCCACAAACATTCATTACGTTTATCGTTCCTTTGCTTTATCCAGACTCATGGAGCTTCTGCCCGTCCTCAGCCCGGAAGATAAGCCAAGAGAAAAGCAGTGGTATATGCGTGCGCGCGCGCACACGCGCACACACACACACACACACACACACACACACACACACACACACACACACACACTTATTATCTGACACTGTTTTGACATTCTTTTTTCTCTCTATTCCCAGGTATGCTCTGGTTCCCCGAGGTGAAGCTCCAGGACTCAGCGTGGGTCACACGTGCACGTTCTTGCCCTCAGCTAATGGGGGAAAAGGACAAATCGTGGTTGTCGGTGGCGCGAATCCAAGCGGCAGCTTTTCACACTCGTTTCTTATAAATTTCGGTAAAATCCTGTCATATTTAACCCCAACAGCTGCACTGCACAGCTGTTTGGAATCTCACTGGAACATTTTTGAAGCATATATTTGATATACTTCAGTTGTACAATTAAAATGATTCAAATTGTTTTTTAGACAGTCACAAATGGGACATTCCTGATTGGGAAGGTCTACAGGCACGATACGAACACTGCTGCTTCGTGGCCGAGAGCGATCCCGGGAGTCTGTGGGTGTTCGGAGGAGCCGAACAGAGCGCTAACCGAAACTGCGTTCAGGTTTTACACACCACGGGTAATAACTGTACCGTATTACGTGTCGATTCGAATGTAGATTTTATCACGTAGTTCTTCTGTTTCCGTGTACAGACAGCGCTCCATGGAGGACAGTGGAAGTGAAAGGGACACTCCCGAGCCCGAGGACATACCACACTAACTCAGCATGTGTTGGAGACAGACTGTTCGTCTTCTCCGGTGGAGAGACGGGGGCCATTCCGGTCACCGACCCCCAGGTGCACGTCTTTGACACAGGTCTGTTCTTCATGTAAAACCATCTCTTTTTTTTTTTAAAGTTTATGCTACAAATTAGACATTCGTTAATAATTAAGCACACAAAATTAATAATCACAGACCTGGACGCTTCCCCTGTCCAACATATCACCAATACGCTGAAGATTGTTTTCATATGAAATGTAATAGAGGTCGACCAGTATGGGTTTCTCTCTGGCCGATGTCGATATTTAGAACCAGGACAGCTGTCGGAGGGACGTCTTTTGTGAGATACTGTATGTCTTCCTTTTCCAATGAAAACTGTATATTTGTGTGTGTGTGTGTGTGTGTGTATGTTTTTCTCTCTCAAGTAACCTGCACATGGTCACAGCCAGAGTCTAAAGGAAAGCCTCCCTCGCCACGGCACGGTCATGTGATCATAGCCGTCGGGACGGTCATCTACATCCACGGAGGGATGGCAGGAGAGAAGCTCCACTCCGACATGTTCTCTCTGGATACAGGTACGCAGCACACTTCGCTTTACTCACGGCATCAGTTTAAACATTTGCGGCCATTTTCATGTTTTTTTTTTTTCCAGAGAGTAGGACGTGGGAGCGGGTGAAGGCCAAAGGAGACGTTCCTCCAGGAACAGCAGCTCACTCTGCTGTAGATTTGGGCAGAAACGTTTATATTTTCGGAGGGATGACGGCAGACGGAGCGAGCAATTCCATGTACAAGTTTCAGAGTGGTATGTACAAGAGATATCATGTTCTTACCATAAGATTTACATATGAACTACATGGAGGTCGTAGTGAATTTTACCGTTATTGATAGCTTGGTTGGATCGTACATGGCGATAGCCGATTAATTAACCAATAGGTTTTTTTTATATATGCTGGGAATCATAAATATCAATGTAAATTAGTACAGAACTTAATTACAAAAATACTAATAAATGTCATTTCAATGCTCTGGCTTTTGTGAAGACATTTAAGGATGATTTAAAATTAATGTGAAATGGTATCACTTTAAAGTAAGATTCCATTTGTAACATCAACTCAAGTTAAATGCTTTAAAAGTATTGTTTGTCTGTTTATTTCAACATCTACTAATACATTTTTTAAATTAGGTTCATTTTTATTTTATTTATTAACTTTTAGTAATGCACTATGAGAGAACAAAGTACTGTATATAGAAAAGTCTCTAGTCTCAAAACAAACAGCACGTGGTATCAGTGATTCGCCTCTAGAGGCCGCTCTTGTACTGTATAAAGACCGCGCACCTTCTCAGCTGCCCCAGCGCAGACGCAACCCGGAAAAACCAATCCCGAAAGTGGCAATGAATCAGCAAAACTAATAGATCTGTAGATCTCTAGTATGTATGCAGTAATAATGCTCAGATGAAGCTTTCTTTTCATCATAGAAATTTGCATTTAATAACAGTAACTAAATGTACACAAATAACCCCTGTCAAAACTCTTCAGACCCTTCTGTATAAAGCTGTGATTACTTACTCAATTGTATTGCAATCATTTAAGGTTAAGAATCCAAACATTGTGCTGTTTATTATCATATTCAGTGTATGTACATGAATAGAGTGCATTTTGTTTCACCTGCACTGAATGTGAAAGTATATAAACTTTCTTTCGGCTTCTCCCGTTAGGGGTCGCCACAGCGGATCCTCCGCATGTTTGATTTGGCACGTTTTTACGCTGGATGCCCTTCCTAACGCAACCCTCCCCAATTTATCCGGGCTTGGGACCGGCTCTGAAAGTGTCTGGGGTTGGTTACCTGACCGGGGATGAAAGTATATATATAAAAAAAAAAAAAAAAAAAGTCAGCACTATTGCAACTCTGATAACAAGTGGCTGTGAAAACCAAACCAAGAAAGATTCCTGACGCACTCCCGATGGTAAAAGATGTAAAGAAAAGCAACAACTTCTGAAATACAATCTTATGTGAATCATAGGACCAAATATGGTTATAATTTTACCTACGATTACTCAAGATTGCGCTTCTCTTATCGTCACAGACAAACAACGATGGACTCTGATGAAATTCGAAGGTGACCTTCCACCTAACCGACTGGACCACGCTATGTGTGTCTTGCCTTGGCCGGAAAGGGCAGACGTCAGCCCGGAGGAGAAAGCAGATCGGAAACATCTGTGCTTTGTGTTCGGAGGCATGGATACTCAGGGGCACATTTTCAACGACTGTCTGGTTACAGTGTTAACTTGATGCTCTTTACTTTTTTTTATATATATATAAAATAAACAATACTCTGGTTTAAATCAATATCTGTCAAGGTTCATTGAGAACGGGAAATTTATTTTAATTTATATATGATGGGTAAATTTGAAAACTAGAATTACATACTAAAAAAGCATGTAAATCATTTACTATTTATTATAGTACTTTTCTTTAGCTGCCATTTAGTCTTTTTTTTTTTACAGCAAAAAATGTGTTTATGTATAAAACTTTGCCTAAGATGTGGAAACACCACTTTATTCTTACTGTCAGGAAATTATTTTTTTTATTATAATAGTCCCCAAAAACTTTACTTATACAGAGATCCTTTGAGGCATAATGATAATCCCATATATAAACTAAAAATGGTAAAAAATAATAAAGTGCAAAGATGAAATGATCAAGCAATGAAGAGAGACAATGGTTTTGTATCAAATGTTTATTCCTGTGAGGTTGCAATAGAAACAAACTCTGCATTTGCCAGATTTAAATAAATAACTTGAACAATGATGTCTGCCCAGGACCCAACACATCCTCTAAAGTCTAACCCCGCCCACCCCAAACCCACCCGAATCCACAGAACTCCTCTCCCACTGCCTGAGAACAGCAGCAAGCCTCAGTCCAGGCTGACTAAATCTCCACCTCAGTGAAGAGCAACATCTTACTCTCTCTAAATGCTCAAAGTCTTTTCCAGAAGTAAGTGATTTTATGGTTGCCCCAACCCTTTATACCTTCCCCTCACAACTGTCCATCAAATACAGCAAATATGTACACCAGTCCACCTTTTTTTTTTCCCCCCCAGAGAGGGCAAGGGCATATCAGGAGGGGCAGTAAGGGGGAAAAAAGCGACTTCAGATAGGAATCGCGCCGCAACCTACAACTCGTCCTTCTCGTCATCGCCGCCCTCTTCTGGTGGTGGACCGCCGGCGCTGCCGTACAGCTTGCTGACGATCGGCTGGACGATTTCTTCCAGCTCCTTCTTCTTGGCCTGGAAGTCTTCGAGGTCGGCGTCCTGGTGGGACTCGAGCCACTCAATCTTTTCCTCCACGGCTTTCTCGATGGTCTCCTTGTCCTCGGAGGACAGCTTACCACCCAGCTTCTCCTTGTCTCCAATCTGGTTCTTGAGCGAGTAGGCGTAGCTCTCAAGCTCGTTGCGGGAGTCAATGCGCTCTTTAAGCTTCTTGTCTTCGTCAGCGAAACGCTCTGCGTCGTTCACCATGCGCTCGATGTCTTCGGGGGTCAGCCGGTTCTGGTCGTTGGTGATTGTGATTTTGTTCTTATTGCCCGTGCCCTTGTCTTCAGCGGTGACCCTTAGGATACCATTGACGTCTATTTCAAACGTGACTTCGATCTGAGGGACACCACGGGGTGCGGGGGGGATGCCTGTTAGGTCAAAGGTGCCCAGGAGGTGGTTGTCTTTGGTCAGAGGACGCTCACCTGGAGGGGGAACATTTTTTTATTTTAAAACATTCAGCTTAATTTATGAAAATCAGTTTAGCGTAAAAAGAATTTTTAACAATCTTACCTTCATAAACCTTGATTGTAACAGTTGGCTGGTTGTCAGAAGCTGTAGAGAAGATCTGAGACTTCTTGGTGGGTACAACAGTATTCCTAGGGATGAGTTTAGTCATGACTCCTCCAACGGTCTCAATGCCAAGAGTCAGAGGGCACACGTCCAAGAGCACGATGTTTCCTGTGGATGTGATAAAACTTCATCAGCTAAATTCTATAAACTGGAGAAGTTTCACCACAAATTTTACACAAGATGTTCCAAATATTCCAAAAACCTCACCTGTATCTTCCTCTCCGGACAGCACTCCGGCCTGCACAGCAGCTCCGTAAGCCACAGCCTCATCAGGGTTGATGCCTCTTGATGGCTCTTTGCCATTGAAGAACTCCTTCACCAGCTGTTGGATCTTGGGGATACGAGTGGAACCGCCCACAAGGACAATCTCATGGATTTCGGACTTCTTCAGGTCAGAGTCTTCCAGGACTTTCTGCACAGGTTTCATGGTGGAGCGGAACAGATCCTGTGAGGGAAGCAAAATAAAAATGATTATTTCAAAGCCAGTTTCACCTGCAGGATGAAATGTAATTTTAGCAGGACCTGCAAAAAGATCTTACCATGTTGAGCTCCTCAAACTTGGCACGAGTGAGAGTCTCTGAGAAGTCCTCACCCTCGAAGAACGACTCGATCTCGATGCGGGCCTGGTGCTGAGAAGACAGGGCTCTCTTGGCCTTCTCGACTTCACGACGCAGCTTCTGTACGGCACGGGTGTCTTTGCGCACGTCCTTTCCGGTCTTCTTCTTGTACAGCTTGATAAAGTGATCCATGACGCGCTGGTCGAAGTCTTCGCCGCCAAGATGGGTGTCTCCGTTGGTAGCCACCACTTCGAAGACGCCGTTATCGATGGTCAGCAGGGACACGTCGAAAGTACCACCGCCGAGATCGAATACCAGGATGTTCTTCTCCCCGTCCTTCTTGTCCAGACCGTATGCGATGGCAGCGGCAGTTCTGCAACAACCATGTTGGACATCTAAGTCATCTTGACACGAGAAATTAGAATATCAAAGCGTTCCTCAAGAATCTGAAAATTTGGGAGGGGCTTACGGCTCGTTGATGATTCTCATCACGTTCAGGCCAGCGATGATACCGGCGTCCTTAGTGGCCTGGCGCTGAGCATCGTTGAAGTAGGCGGGGACGGTAACCACAGCATGTGTAACCTTTAAAAAAAAAAAAAAAAAAAAAAAAAAAAAAAAAAAAAAAAAAAAAAAGAAAATGAGGTGAATAAAATCAAATTATACTTCATGTAAGTTGTAATTTACAAATAATTAAAAAAAAATAAAAAACACTTACTGTCTTTCCCAGATAAGCCTCTGCAGTTTCCTTCATCTTAGTAAGAACCATGGCAGAGATTTCCTCAGGGGCAAAGGTCTTCAACTGACCAGCTCCAACCTCCACCTGAATGTAGGGCTTGGTTTTCTTCTCAATAACCTACCATTTAAAAAAACAACAAAACATCATACAAGGATTTCGGTACAATATTTCTACAGAAATCATTATCACCTGATTGAAACCCTCACCTTGAAAGGCAGATATTTGATGTCCTGCTGCACAGAGGAGTCGCTCCAAGTACGACCGATCAGCCTCTTGGCGTCGAAGACCGTGTTCTCTGGGTTGGAAGTGAGCTGGTTCTTGGCGGCATCTCCGATCAGACGCTCTCCCTCGCTGGTGAAGGCCACGTAGGACGGAGTGATGCGGTTACCCTGGTCGTTCGCGATGATCTCGACACGGCCGTTCTTGAACACTCCAACACTAAAGAGAAAAGAAGCCGTTTTAGACACCATTCATCCGAATGGAATGAAACGAAAAGAAACAGGGCCAGGCCCTGCACGCTTACCAGGAATACGTGGTGCCAAGGTCGATGCCCACTACAGTGCCCACATTTTCCTTCTTGTCCTCATCGTCGGCGTACACACAGCCGACCACCACCAGCAGGACCAGGCCCAGTAATCTCATGATGATCTCAGTTTACGACCTGGAAATAAGAAATAGGTATAAAAATATTAGATTCATACATATTAGGGTCAAGGAAAGGGGCTGAACTTGAAACCACGTGGGTTAAAAGACATACAGGTGGGAGAAAACCCTAAAATAACCAAATGTGATTAAAATTAGTAAATGCATTTGTAATTAATTAAAATAGGTCTCGGATAAGGAGTTATGCAGGACATTTTTACAAAGCAAAAACAAACCATTTGCATTGCAAAGCTAGCAAGATAGTTTCCTAGCAATAAATCCATCATGCTAGCGTGTTGGAACCAAAATGGAGCTGTATGTTCTTTCGCTGTAACGCTAAAAAAATATACCTTAAATAATAATAATTATAATAACAATGATGTAATAAATCGCTTTTCCTTATTGCCGGACCTGAGCTATGCTAAGACAGGCTAAGTCTAAGGCTTTTGCTAGCAAAACCGTTAGCAGCTATAGAAAATGAGAATGTGCGCGAGACGTCCCGCTGTATCGTCAGTGAAATGACAAAATTATATCGAATTATATCGATACTCTTGTTATTAGGAAGCAACAACTTGTAATTGTTAAACCTCCACTTCCATCTTCCAATATGATTACATCACAACGCAATGCGTTTCTAACGAACCCGTAGGGCGAACGAGGAAAAAAATAACTTACCCTAAATATTGTATTAGATGAAAATGGAGTCGCCCGGTACAGAAGGATCTGTTACTACCGATCAATCTGTCTTTAAACACCGACTCGTCTCGTCTCGTCTCGTCTCGTCTCTTCTCTTTGGCTCGTTCAACGTGAAATAAAACGGGATGAATGACGGCGCCCGTATATAAGCCGTCGCCGCTTTCCCGTCGTGGAGCCTCGCTATTGGTCCGCGGGCGTCTCGTTGGAAGGCGCCGATTGGCTGAGAGCGGCATGCTGGCTTCCCCCCATTGGCACACGTGCCGGCATGTGTGACTTCACAACCATGGAACGCGCCTCGCGCTCTGATTGGTCGACGCGTGTGGCGTTTTTTTTTTGCTATCGTTCTGTTCTTTTTTTTTGTAAAGACCCGGAAACCGAATTCTCTCTTCGGTTTGTATGTTACAGTCTGTTGCGTGTGAACCAAAACCAATAATTTGTGGTTTTTAAACATACAGCAATGACATCAAGCAAATACCAAAACATTACCTATCAAATAAACACAATCAAATTCAATGCACATTGATACGTGTATATGGAATTGCATTATATAGAATATTCTAAAGGAAACATGCTGCAATACGATACAATTCAGAGTTTTGCAGTTTCTACGGTCACGATACGATGTTTGACGATATCGATGTTGTCGGTCTGTCTGCTGAGATAGTGGTTATACGATACGGTGTGATTTAATATCCTCCGAATCATATGTAAACAACTTTTCTTGCCTGATGATGATGACGATCATTCAGATGATGATGAAGAAAGTATGAGAAGGACAAGTTTAATTATCAGAGTCACACACCAGTTTAGAAATATGATTATTGTTCACACAAAAGTTATCTGTCCATTCGAATGCAAATCCAATTTATAATAAATCATTTTTATGTGATTCATGTTATAGTCTATAGTCTGTCTGTCTATCTATCTATCTATCTATCTATCTATCTATTTATCTATCTATCTATCTATCTATCTATCTATCTATCTAAATTGTCTATGTATTTGTTTGTCCAATTATTAAATGTAATTTATATTTATGATGTAGTCTATTGTCTATCTATCTATCTATCTATCTATCTATCTATCTATCTATCTATCTATCTATCTATCTATCTGTCTGTCTGTCTGTCTGTCTGTCTGACTGTCATTCTATCTATCTATCTATCTATCTATCTATCTATCTATCTATCTATCTATCT
>JAAIIK010000041.1:1544081-1561975 GCA_014706435.1 Silurus glanis
TCTATCTATCTATCTATCTATCTATCTATCTATCTATCTATCTATCTGTCTGTCTGTCTGTCTGACTTTCATTATATCTATCTATCTATCTATCTATCAAAATTGTCTATGTATTTGTTTGTCCAATTATTAAATGTAATTTATACAGTACACAGACTGCACACACACACACACACACACACACACACACACACACACACACACATTGGAGTTAGCGGATTCAATTCAGATGATGATTCAGTAATCTGCCAATCAATAAACATTAATCTCAGTCCACTGATCCAACAAGAGTGTAGGTTACATCAGATATTTACATCAGTCAGAGGTTCCCTGATCATGACTCATTTTCCTTCAGAGTGATTCATGAATCCAGTTGACTTACTTTTTCATATTTTAGTCTTGGCTGAGTGTTTAGATGAGACATGAGTTAAAGCATGTATGATAAAAAGAAAGTGTCATTATTTGTGTAACAACCTCCAGAGTCATTCATTCACATGACAGTCCATTACATAACAATAACCTTAATAGCTTTATATTTAATTTAATATACTGGATAATGAAAACACAAAAGAGCTTGTGGGATTAAAAGTGAATTATCGGTATCACACAATAAAGGCTGAGATGGATGAAAGTGTAGATGTTTATTTTAAAGGTGCAAACGTGCAAACATGACAACCACGAATGGCAAAGAGTGGAGTGCAAGGTGAGGCTATATACATGTCACAATTATTTGAGAATGTGAATCAAATGCAGAGATCATGTGACATGACAGACGAGGGTGCAGTGGCTGATGGGAAACTGAGTCTTAGCATAATCCGTACAATTTGCAAACAAGAAACAAGATTAGAAATCAGATTAGATTAGATTGTATTTGGGCACAATATACATTTTTCTTTAGATATTACTCAATCGTACAGATAGAAGTGAGAGTTATAATATTTTGTTGTAAAAATATACTAAGATTCTTGTATGTAGATTATTTGTCTGTAAATTGCAATTGTTTTGTTACAGAGTTTAGAGTTACTACATAAATTATAATCTATTAGAAGAAGAATATGATTTTTATATCTTAAAATATTTTGTTACACACTTTGACCAATCAGAATCAAGAATTCTGTGGTCAATCATAATGCTATAATGACTCTAGCTATCTTAAATATTAATATTAGCCTCTGTATGGTTAAATATGTGTTAAATGATCTGATTATTGAATAAAAGAAAGGTACAGTAGTCATTGCTCTCAGCACCAAGTACGATTTTGCATCGATGGAGATCATTATTTCTCCTCTGGGCTCGCTGATTTCCTTCCATTTCCCAAAAAAACACAGTGAGGTGTATTGTGTATGCTAAATTGAGTGTGTGCCCTGTGATGGACTGGAATATCATCAAAAGCATTTTTTTCACTTTACACTTATACAGTATTCCCAGAATAGGCTTCGAATCCATTTACGGCTCACTAAAGATAAATGCATAAATCACTTTCCATTGAAAACACATAAAAATAAAGGTCTGTCTATTTAACATGTTGGTTGCATTCCCATATTCTCAATCTCGGCTGTTTACTTTTGACAGAGGATTGGAAAATGGCTTGCTGGTGAAATTAGTAGCATTAATAAGCGGACATGATACATTTCTCCTGAGACGTACACAAAAGCCTGAGATAGCGATCGCATAGATACTAAAGACTATAACTCCAACAATGTAAAGGCAATGAATATTTGTGCGAATGATGGAAGCTGTTTATTGTTATCTGTTTTTGATCCCCCCTCCTTATCTGCAGCGGCTTAAGGCAGATTTTGAAAATCCATTAATACCTTGATGAATAAGAGCTTCTGACTTGTATGATTACAAGGGATTTGTTGTGGAAAAGAATAGGAATGTATAATAGCTGGTGTGCCTTACGAGAGACGCTGCTTTTCAGTGATAAGGTGTGCTCAAGATCCTCGTTTATGCCACTTATAGCCCATCCACAGATGATGTTTAACATCTCACAGTTTAGGCCATGGAGCCAGGGTTTTGTGTAACGATCATACAAACACGCTAACCTGAGTATATCCTCTTGAAGCGCCATGGTCAACAAATCAAGGTCTCTAATGCCAGACAATTTATCTTTCTTCTAAATCCACAAGAAGAAGGATTTCTCAGGGACCCTTGCACCCCTCATTTGATACAGTGAAATCAGATTTCATTTCGGCCCAAAGCCAGATTAGCTGAATCTCCTGTTCTGGCTAACACCTTCACAAAACTGCCCAGATTAGATGGGATTTTTTTTTTTCTTTAGCCACTTTATACTTTTTTGTGCTTTCTGTATAGGGGGATTATGTTTTGTTTCCTTTCTTTAATCTATCGAGTAAATGGAGGGTTTGACACGAAGCACAAGGAGCAAAAAGAGAGAGAGAGAGAGAGAGAGAGAGAGAGACAGAGAGAGAGAGAGAGAGAGAGACAGAGAGAAGAGAGAGAGAGGCAGAAAGATTCTGTTCTATATGAAAGTCTGCTTCTTTAGAGTCCCAGAGCAGAGGAGCGCAGCAGACCATGGAGATGGAAGAAGCTCACATGGAAAAGAAGATGTTTGCCTTCAGCATTGACAGCATCCTCAGCAGGACTTTTGAGAAAAGTGACAGGAGCAAAGTAAACACAGCTTCTGACACACGACTCTCTTCTAAGGATGGTCCGAGTCTGGAGTCCGGCATGACTAGAAATCCTGTGGAGCCTCCTCATCACGTCTGTGTGTGCTGCTGTTACTGCTCACACTGTGGAGAGATGCTCCAGACTGATTACCTGCCTGCTAGGTGTAAGACTTTCTCTTTAATTCTCATAACCTCTCATAATCTCATAATGATAACTCTATGTCTAACTAATGTCTAACTAGTGTTTTTAGGTTATTATATTATTTTATATATATATATATATATATATATATATATATATATATATATATATTATTTAACCTTGTACATTGGGAAAAATAAATATTCACTGTCAAAAATCTTTGTTATTACTGAGAAAGCTTATCAGCAGTATTTTGATGTAAACTCACACCATATGTTAACATCAATGTAGTAATATTAATATTAATAATAACATACAAATAGGACAGGGCTTTGAACTGATTATCACAGTTATAACATCTGTTCGGTTCCACTAATGTTTGCTTAAACAGTGAATAATGTTATTTTATTCTTGTTCAATATGTTATATATCTGTATAATATACATAAATTAATGTCTTCATCTATGTTGGATTAGATGGTTGTATAAAAAAATTTCATGTTTATTAAAAAAAACTTAGTGACTGCAGTTTAAGACTGTTAAATAAGTCAAAATTAAGACATATCAGTGTGCTGTTATATTATATATTCCAAAGTCTTGCATTTCCCATATACTGCAACAATTTGGCAATTATAATTCAATCAAATTTAATCATGAGCAGCGTGTCAACTTTCGGACTTTTTGGTGTTATTTAACTGTTAAATTCCTCTCAATGTTAATAATGACAAAAAAAATTAATAAAATAATGCAGCTTGTCATGGTACACAGAAATCTAAAAAGTCCATCCTGGAAATTTTCCTATGTTGGAAAACTCCTATAAATGTTAATTAACTGTCACTATATTAATGATTCCAGGTTGTTGTTTTTTTTCTTTTTGTTAAAACGTTCAAATAGTTTAGAATTATTATGCTGCTAGACCCCGTGGCACCTCGTGTATGTTTTTGATAACAAAATAAAACCTGTAAAAAAGTGCTCTTGTTATGCATACATTTCATTGTATTTATGTTTTTACCTGCTGTGTGAAGTCAAAGTCTAGAATTTCTACCTTCATTTATCTCATTTGTGAAAACTGTATTCAAATTTACATTTACATTTATGGCATTTAGCAGATGTACTTATCCAGAGTGATATACAAAACCTCTTTGAGTCTCTATCGATGAATCAATCAACACCTGCTCACTTGGCTGCAAAGTTAGGATACCATCAGCCTAGAAGTCTGTTGGAAGGAATTATAGCCCACTTTCTTTTTTTTTAATACATAAAGACATTAAACAAACAGGAAAAAAAAGTGCTACAGTAGTCCAATTGTTTCAGAAAGATGTAGGCCTTCATCCTTCTTCTTCCCCTGAGAGATGGTGGGGCCAATCAAGCAGTGCTAGAAGATCTGAGGGAGCATGGTGCATTGAGGGGGATTTACACCTGAACACGTGTGTTGCATTTCAGCCTGTCAGTTTGCATGGAGCAAGAGATCACTTACTGAGACAAGCCTGACAGCAGAAGGACAGAGGAAAGAGAGCTTCGGTCAGATCCAAAAGCGGATCCGACGTCACCGCACCATCTTCACGGAGGAGCAGCTAGACGCTCTGGAGGAGCTGTTTGTGCAGAACCAGTATCCTGACATACACACTCGCGAGCAACTCGCCGAGCGGACTCACCTGAGAGAGGAGAGAGTCGAGGTAAGAGCTATCATCAAACTATGAAAGGACTTCAAAATTTATGACATCCGTCCATAAATATATGGAGTCTGGAACTCTTTATCTTAATGGTTGGGTGTTTAAAGAGTCTGCGAATAAACAGTTTGATGCACTTTTAGGTGTGGTTCAAGAATCGTCGAGCGAAGTGGCGAAGACAGAAGAGACTACAGTTCAGTCTCCAAGGACAAGATGAGTGGAAAAATGTCCTGCATGGAGATTAAGATGCTCTCAAATGTGAATGGGTGTGATTGTGTGTCATTGAGGTTTGTGCTCAAGGTGTTTTGAATTGGAAAAAAAGGATGCTGTTACACTACAGTTTATTAGACTGTTTATTTATTATTTAGTAATATACTATCAAATAAATATACAGCATGGACAAAAGTATGTGGACACCTGACCATCACACCGTTCTCACAATTGTATTGGATGCTTTTCTATATTGTTACATTACATAATAAGTTTTCCTCATCGGACCTAAAACAATGAACCTGTGTACAAAGAGACCCCCATGAAGATATGGTGTGTTAAGTTTGGACTTTAAGAACACCTTTGGGATTAACTGAAACACCAGCTGAAGCCCAGAATTCCTCACCTCATGTACATCAGTACCTGACTTCAGCACAGGGGCAATTTTTTCAATTACATCACATCAGTAGATCATATGGACAGGTGTCTACAAACTTTTAGCCATATTGTGTTGTAGCCCTATTTACAGGAACTAAAAGGATTCCTGCAAGTAAAAATGTACATGTAGTTCTACACTAAAAGAAGAATGTAGAGTGAATCACTGAAATATTTAGATTACGTTTAGAAAAACTTTTGTACTGGTGTCATGTTTATGTTTTGTCTTTTGCACCATTTTTATTATTTGTCATAGATAATAAAGAAATGTGTGGAAACCAAACAAATGTCTTTTGAATATAAACCTTTGTTAAAAAAAAAAAAAAAAAAAAAAAAATAATTATTTGTCCTCATTGTGTCTCAGGACAATGCAAACATTTGCTTTCTTCTTCATTGAATTTCATTTTTTCCTCAGTTATTGATTACGTTTTTGTGATATTATCATTATTAGTGGAAGTAGTAGTTGTAGTGGTGATAGTATTATCACCATCAGCACTGTTGTAATCATCGTCATCATTCTATCATCATATTTATATTATTATAATTGTAATTATTATTACTACAAACAACAACAACAATGATAACGAAGTAGTATTAGAATTAACATTACTATCAGCATCAGCATCATCATCATCATTATTATTATTATTATTATTATCATTATCAATGTTATTATAATAGTAGTAGAAATATTAACACCTTTATCATCATCATCATCATCATCATCATCATCATCATCATTATTATTATTATTATTATTATTATTATTATTATTATTATTATCATTATCAATGTTATTATAATAGTAGTAGAAATATTAACCTATCATCATCATCATCATCATTATTATTATTATTATTATTATTATTATTATTATTATTATTATTATTATCATCACCATCATCATCATCATCATCATCATCATTATTATTATTATTATCATCAACGTTATTATTATTGTAGTAGTAGAAATATTAACACCATTATCATCATCATCATCATCATCATTATTATTATTATTATTATTATTATTATTATTATTATTATTATTATTATTATTATAATCAATGTTATTATTATTGTACTAGTAGAAATAAACACCATTATCATCATCATCATCATTATAAAAAAGTTTCAGCATGTTGATGAGACAAACTCTATAATATGTTTTTATTTTAACCAATAAAATCTAATCCAAAAACTTTCCTTTTTTATTTCGTGTGTTATTTACAATGTAAACGTTGATTTACTTATCAAGATGAATGAATAAATATATTTGCCATCAGTCACAATCTCCTGAATCTTCACTTGACCCCCAGTAGGCGGTAACCATTCAACAACAACAAGGCAGAATGACTTCTTATTATCTTTATAGGCGCCCTACATAGGGCATGAAAAGCCTGTTTTTTAAACGCCGCCTAGTGCGCACTTGATTTAGAACAAAGCCGTTTGAGACACAGCCGCCGAGTTTCTGTCATGCTAGTGTGAATGAATCTGAATGCTAGTGCAACACACAACATAAAGTAAGTAAAGAATTTACTCAGATGTGAAATTATACAAAGTATTTAAGTTGGTTTTATAGCAATACACAATACTAATGACGTTAAAATCTGTCATAAATGCTTCTATTTCTTTTATCTACAAGCGCATTCTTGCTAGCTGTGAGTCAGTAGAACTAGCTGAAGGATGTATAGCAGAGCAGGTAGCACAAAAACATCACCTTGTCATTAAATATAAAACATTTATTGAGTTATGATAAGTTAGATAACGTTTCTGGGTCTCGTCAGAAATCAAAAGCTTTTCTTTTTTGTGTCTTTTTCTAGTTAATTTAATGTTTTAGTATCCATAAATGGTTATACAGTACAGAATATGGACAAAAGTTTGACCATCAGATTAGTGTGTGTGCTTCTTATTGAACATCCAAGATGATTTTTTGGAGATTTGTGAAATTTCATTCAGCCACAATGGTTTTAGTAAAGTAAGATACTGATGTAGGTGAGGAGATTTGTTGTGAAGTCACATTCATACCACAAGTGTGTTGAATAGGGTTGAGAGCTCTATAGCAGGAGATCTTCCGCTCCAAACCATCTAAAGCAGCTGTTTATATACCATTTATATATACTTTTTCTCTCTTTCACAAGGAGTCATGTCTCAGTCAAACGCCGCCTCTCGGAAAGCAAACATGAATCCATCAAAGCTGTCCAATTCGCTAAAATCCAAAGGAATGAAAGACATCAGGGTTGATGAAGAAGTTAAAATTGCGGTGAACATTGCGCTGGAGAGATTCCAGTACAACGACCAGAGAGGTGTGTTCAGCCTAAATGGCTCAGAAGGCGCCATCAGAAAGTTTTTTCCGCCTTCTGGTAGATAAATTGGAATGAATAAGTAAAAATGATTTGCACACAGGGTTTTTAAGCATTAATGTACTTTCTTTTATATATGTACACACACATAGCGATGGAGTTTCCTTCTTCACTAACCAGCACAGAGAGAGCATTTATACATCGCCTTGCACAATCCCTGGGTTACGTTTCAAAAAGCAGAGGGTGAGTGTATCTACCTGACATCCCTGACTTTATACGACTGAACAGAATGCATTTAATGTGTTACCGCTTGTGTCATTACAGTAAAGGAACGCACCGCTTCCTCACCATTTGGAAAAAAGACCGTCCAGAGTCAGCGCAGTCCAGTATGACCTTTAGTCTTACCCACAATTCCCAGCATGTGGTCAAGAACTTGCTGCAGAGGTTCCCCATTACTAATAAAGAGCGCACTGATCTGCTTCAGCACACTGAGAGAGGGCTCGCTGTTTCTCCAGAAGCTGGTAGTAAACACTTCAATGTCATTCACCAATTTATTTTATAATTCTGGAATTGATGTTACAACTGGAATCACTAAACTGAGATTTGTTTTGTAACCGTGAACCGTTCTCATTAAGATTTCTTCGGAAAAAAGTGTCCTAAATTCCATTTTCATCACGTGAGTCCTGCCTTTCTGGATCCGAGTTAATTTGGACAATCAATACAAATGTCATTTTGACAATAAATAAAATAATATATACAAAAATTCTATATAAATAATAGAAAACAAGGAATTAAAAAAAATATAGATTTATATAAATATACACACACACACACACACACACACACACACACACAGTGACTTTAAAAAATATGGAACCACTTCTTTTATGGTTTTTAAGAAACACACGCATGTTCTTTTTGTTTCTATTTAACAAACTAGATTAATTAACAGTATGAACATTTACTTCAAACAAACAAATCTATAAATGTCCAGATGTTCCACTTCATCTTCATGGTGAAACCAAACTCAACAAAGAGCATGAACACAAAATATTCTTGTAAATGTCTTTCTTGTAAAGTAATTATGGCGTTTACGTACATCATTGGGACACTAAACGTAACTTTGCTATGTTTCCGCACGGACAGTTAATGAGGTGATACGGGAGAAACTCTAACTCTTCTAACTTTCAAAATGATTACATGGTCAGAGATTATTTGTTTTGGTGTAAAATTATTAAAAGACATCTAAAGCTTTCTATTCATATATTTATTGTGTCTGTGAGGCAAATATTCACTGAGATTCAAGTTGTTTTATTTGCGTGTCTGTGAAGAGAGATGACAGAGAAATGGTCAAACAGAATTTTTTTTTTCCCTTCTCTGTTCAATAGTACTAACATTAGAATTAAAAATTTTCCCCCAGGTAATGGACGAGACAAAAACAGAACGAGCGGCCGACTGAATAACGGCATCCCTCAGGTTCCCCAGAGGAGAGGTTTGTCTGAGCTGGATGGTTTTCGGAAATCGCTGCCAGTCTACGAGCGGCAGGAGGAGATCGTGACTACCATCAAGGAGAACCAGGTGGTGCTGATCGTGGGTGAAACGGGTTCAGGAAAAACCACCCAGGTGAAGCTCGTGTGTACAGCTGTGTGAATACATGTGGATGAGGTTTAGTAATAGATCTCAGTCATTGTTCTTTAGGTCAATTAAAGGGCTTGATAAGATCTTCTACTTGTGCATGTCTTTTCTAGATTCCTCAGTTCCTGCTAGACGACTGCACCAAGAAAGGAATTCCCTGTCGGATCTTCTGTACGCAGCCCAGGAGGCTTGCGGCCATCGCTGTGGCAGAGAGAGTAGCAGCAGAGCGAGGAGAGAGCGTTGGACAGACCATCGGCTATCAGATCCGTCTGGAGAGCAGGTAGAATGACGAAGCATGGTTTTACATTAATATGACTGGTTAGCTTTTGGTGGCACCTGTATACTCTAACTGAAGGAGAAAAAGAATTTGACTATCTTCATCCAGTTAGCTCATTTATTCATCCACCTTTTTTCTCCATCTACAGCTGCACTTTCCTCCATCCATCTTATTTAGAAAGCTATTTTTATTATTATTTTTTTTATTTTTTATTATTATTACTAGCATCCATTTATCCTATGTAGTCTGTCTATCTATCTATCTGTCCCTCTCTCTCATTTAGAACATCATTACATCTATACATCTACACATTCGTTAATTTCTGCTTACACCCCCCCATCCACCTATCCACCAATCCATTGACTCACTCTTTTCTCTCATTTCTTCATTATTATGTCTTTCTGTCTGTATATTAGAGGTGCAACGGTACAAGTGATTTTAATATTAATATGAATTATTTAATGATTTATAGAATATTATATAATATTATTTTATATGCTAATTAACCAAGCAGGCATTTTATTTCAAATTGTTTTAAATATTTAAACTGTTCAAATGTTGATCACAAATGTTAATAATTATTAATGACAAGCAATTTTGTCTGTCTGTCTGTCTGTCTGTACATCTCTCTTGTTTACATCTTTCCACTCTGCTTATAACCCCTTTTCCATCTGCTTTCTCTTTCCTCTCATTTTAAAGTTCTTCTTATTTACATTGGTTTACCATCTGTACATCCATACATTCATCCAGAGTTGCAGCTATTTAATTCAGTCCTATAATCCTTTTCATTTAGAACATCCATCCTTCTCATTTAGAAAAAAATAATAATAAATACCCTTCTTTAATTATTGACCTTAATGTACACATCTATCTCTGATGAATAAGATGGATATGTGATTTCTTGATTTCAGTGAGATATCTGGTGTGTTACAGGGCTTTAACATTATGTGTAAATTGCAAATAAAGTGTTTATGATAATCAAATATCGTTCCCTTGTCCAGAGTTTCTCCCAAAACCTTACTGACCTTTTGCACGAGTGGTGTGCTGCTCAGAACACTGATGGCTGGAGACTCTGTCCTCTCCACTGTCACACACATCATTGTGGTGAGCACATATTTTAGATTATGTACTGGGATAAATAATCTAAATCTAAACCCAAAGTTTTGATTTGTATGTCTGATTGCACAATTGCACCATTGTAGCTTTTCAAGCATGTCTGCTCCTACTGTAGCGGACCTTCCTGCATGTCAAAGAAACACTGTTTTATTCTGATACTTTCATAAAAACCAAACCCTCGTTATCTTAACCGTTTATCTGACTCTTTATTTTTTGTATTTTTTTGTATTATTTATTTCTTTTTCTCCCCCATAGGATGAGGTTCACGAGCGAGACGGCCTGACCGATTTTCTTCTGACCAAGATGCGGGACATGCTGCAGAAAATGCCTTCTTTTAAGCTTATTCTCTCCAGTGCTGCCCTGGATGTAGATCTTTTTATCAGATATTTCGGACGTTGCCCGATTATATACAGTGAGTGAAATAAATTAGCATCCAGTTGCATAAGTAATCCTTTTTGTTGTTTGGAAATGACCAAAATTTGATCTCTAGGTATATATATCAGTAACAGCTAATATATTGTCTTATTAAGCAAACATAGTCTAAATTTCTAACCTTATGTGACCCTGAAACAAGCTGTTTTTTTTTTTCTTTTTCTTTTCAAAGTCAAAGGACGGCCATATGAAGTCAAAGCGCTTTTTCTGGAAGACATTTTGCGGACCACTGGTTACACAAACAAGGACATGGCCAAATATAAGGCAGAGATCCAAAAAGGTAAGTTAACATGTCAAACATGACAATGGCCCCTGTGCACAAAGTCAGCTCCATGAAGATACCTGGGTTGGAGTGAAGATAAATGTTTTTTTTTTTATAACATGGGTTTGAGTGGAAGATCTTGAGTGGCCTGCTACAGAGCTCTGACCTCAAACCTATTGAACACCACTGGGTTTAATTTAAATGCTGACTGCACCCCCTCCTCATATCACCTACATCAGTACCTGATGTAAAAAAAAAAATCTCCTCAAACAAACCTAAACATCTAGTGGAACATGTTCCCAGAAGAGTGGAGGTTCTTATAATGTTGTTCAAAAAGCACGAACTGTTCAGCAGTATTTTTTTTGCTTTGCCGTTCATTAATTTATGTCTCTGTGTGTCTTTGTTTTGTGCAGAAGCAAAGCAACAGACATCCCTTACAGAGTGGTGTGAGGTGAAGGAGAGCGTATCCCCATCAGACTCGAGGAAAACCAGGCAGTCTGATGCCGTCCTGCAGGACAATGACCTGCTGGACAATGGCGGGGACAGTGTCTTTAGCCAGATGGTAATTTTTCATCAGACTCAATTCTACTGGGATGATAAAGCATGAGTCAGTAGATGCCAACAAACGTGCCACCAAAATAACACAATTTTGCCTGCATTTTTTCCAGAATGAGAAAGATGTGACCTCCCTGGAGCCGTGGCTGCTGAAGGAAATGGACACTTGCATCTCGAGCGTATTTCTGCAGCAGGAAGCTGATGCCTTTGTGCAACTTTTTAACCTAATCGTCAACGAGAACATCAGTGGTATAACCCAGACCCGCTCAAGCTTAGACGCTGTTATCCGCTTTAACAGCTACACTTCTGTGCTAAACTCCGCATGTCCTGTTAATGTGTCTTCATATTTTTCCCCCCTGTATTTGTTTCAGTGGACTACAGACACAGCGAAACGAGTGCCACAGCTCTGATGGTGGCTGCAGGGAGAGGTTTCATCAGCCAGATGGAGCAACTACTCAGCATGGGGGCCAATGTGCACGTTAAAGCCTCTAATGGCTGGTGAGGACAAAGCTGAACAGATTTCATTACAGTATACAATTGTAAACTTCAAAAATAATCAGTGTTGAAGCAGAGATATTGTTACCACCCTATAATAGATTTTTCCCCCCCAATAAAAGCACATCATTAATTTTCCTTAATTCTGCAGGAATTTGCCATTTTATTTTTTCAAAAATATATATTTTTATTGATGAAAGAATAATGCATAGATGAATATTACTTTTTTAACCCTTCTATTGCTATGATGTGAAACGTCCTGTAATTACTATGTTATAGCTGCTGTTAACTATCTGTAGAATTAATGTTGTTAGTGTTATTAGTGAAATATTATGTAACATTTTTTTCAGGACTGCTCTTGATTGGGCCAAACACTTCAACCAGACTGAAGCAGTAGATCTGCTGGAGTCACACATGTGAGTACTTATAGAAAATTCAACAAAAAATAATCTCCAACAGTCTTTAAGTGTTAATTTGATTATTGCCAAAACATGATTTTCTGCATTGAAAAAAAAAGTAGACAGATCAACATTTAATTTAATTTTGTTTTATTTAATTTAATTTTATTTGATTTAATAAAATTTAATTTTATATAATTGTATTAAATTTTTTTTTTATTTTAAGAGCAAACTTCTGATAATGCTGTTTTTCTTTTGACCAGGTTTCAGCCCTCTTATTTTTCACATATACAAAGATTTTGAAAAATAAAAAGATATCTTAATAATGACACAATATTAAAATAAAGATTGTTTATATCCATGCAGCTCGTCTCTGGAGGCAGGTCAGCTGGACGAGTCATCCTTGGTGCAGTCAGCCAGCGGGGAGCTCAGCGCTCAGGACCAAGAGCTGCTCAAGACTTACCACCACAGCTTTGACGATGAGAAGGTGGACCTAGACCTTATCATGCACCTGCTTTTTAACATCTGTCAAAGCTCTGATGAAGGTAAGAGTAAGGATGAAGATCAGGTATTTATTTTTCAATGGGTCATGAAAAATTGCATTTGTGTATTCTCTGTGCAAAGCGAAGTGAAATTGAATTTTTTTTAACACACACAAACACACACACACACAAACAAACGCACACACACACGAAAAAAATATCAGATACCTGCAACACTGTAGACACCAAAGCAACACCCAAAAAAGGCACTTTAATAGTTTGTATGTGTTGTTTAATGTTCTCAAGCTGGTCGTTGGTCCTGGTGTGTTATTGGCAACTGGTAAGTAAAGAATGTTTGATCAATCCGAATTGTGTATTTCTCTTCTCTCTCTCTTTAGGTGCAGTGTTGATATTTTTGCCAGGATATGACGAGATAGTTGGACTGCGAGACCGCATCCTTTTTGACGATAAAAGATTTGCAGCACATCAGCACGGGCATGTTAAGATTGAAAACTTGTTCAAAAATAAATTAATATGCAAAACTGTATTCAATCATAATTCATATCTTTTCACTGTCCTTCAGGTACCAGGTGTTCACTTTGCACTCCAACATGCAGACCACAGATCAGAGGAAAGTTCTGAAAACAGCTCCTAGCGGAGTTCGCAAAATCGTGAGTGCATTTTTTTTTTTCTCACACATTTTGAACACTCCACGATGATAATTTTCCTTCTTGTTTCTGATCTCAATGGTTTCTCTTTGTTCCTCAAAAGATTCTCTCCACCAACATTGCTGAAACAAGCATCACCGTCAACGATGTTGTGTTTGTCATTGATTCCGGCAAAGTTAAAGAGGTGACTATAAAATTCTGCTTAAATTATGCCAACTATGCTTTGTTACATCAGAGATATATAATATATATATATATACACACACATACATGCATATGTATGTGTGTGTGTGTGTGTGTGTGTGTGTGTGTATATCTATATATATAGATATGTGTGTGTGTGTATTTTATTTTTTATTTATTTTACAGAAAGCTTACGATGTCCTGAATCATGTGACCATGTTAAAGATGGTGTGGATATCAAAAGCAAGCGCACTACAGCGTAAAGGAAGGTGCATAAATCCACACATTTTAACACAATCAATCAAAACTGCTTAGACACAAATCAGGCATAACATAATGTCATTATAACATTATGAGTGGTGAAGTGAATAACACTGATCCAACAGTCGAGCTCCTGTAGCTCAAAGTGCTGAAGAAGTTCATGCTGTTGATGCTTGAAGGGTCAGGACTGTTTTGGCAGCAAAAAGGGGACCAACACAACATTAGGCAGGTGGTCATAATGTTATGCCTGATTGTTGTACTGCTATAAAAGCCTGTGATCGCTAAGATACAACTCTAATACAGGAAGTTCTCTTCACATTTATTTCATATTTTTATGGTGCTCTAGAGCCGGGCGTTGCAGGCCGGGAATCTGCTTTCATCTGTTCAGCCGGCTGCGCTTCAAAAACATGCTGGAGTATCAGGTTCCTCAGCTGCTTCGTATGCCTCTGCAGGTATGTTCTCACACGTGCATTCTGCATATCTTCAGAATAATTTCATACTGAATGCCACAAGTGAGTAAGTAGTAGTTTTTAATCTCTTTCTTTTTGGTTTTTAGGAGCTCTGTCTTCACACTAAAATTTTAGCCCCCATTACCTGCCCCATCGCTGAGTTTCTTGCCAAAGCCCCGGAGCCACCACCACTGCTCACTGTCAAGAACGCTGTGCAAATGCTCAAGGTATTAACTACGAATGTTGACCAATTGCATTAGTTTTATTCTACACTGCCTACATTTTGTCTGTTAAAATGATCATTGACGAAGTTGAATTTACCGATCCACTTCAGAACTCTGTCTGGCTCTGCTGAAGCTCCTAACATTTTTTTTTGTGTTATTAGTGTGTTCGTGTTCTTATTCTTCAACGTAACTTATGAATTTCATCACAAAAACACATCATAAGAATCACCAGAAACTTTTTTTTCTTGATGTTGCACCAGTTCTGGATTCTGCAATTATTCTGTATATTTGTATTTGAAATGAAGAACATGTTGACCTCTTAGTTCTGTGTGTTTATTCTAAGACCATAGATGCTATGGACCCATGGGAGGACCTGACCGAGCTAGGTTACCACCTAGCCGACCTTCCTGTGGAGCCGCACCTGGGGAAGATGGTGCTATGTGCAGTGGTGCTGAAGTGCTTGGACCCAATCCTAACCATTGCCTGCATGCTGTCCTACAGGGAGCCGTTTGTGCTGCCAGGTCAGGCTTCACAAAAACGAGCCGCCATGCTGTGCAGGAAATGCTTTACTGCCAACACCTTCAGTGATCACATGGCCTTGCTCCGGGCTTTTCAGGTAGCGACACTCACTGCCTGATACTTTACCAGACAAATCTAGAGATCGCAATCTAGACCATACATCAGAGTTTTTTTCCCCTGGATTTATGTGTGTTTTGTATTTCAGGCATGGCAGAAGGCCCGCAGTGATGGCTGGGAGAGGTCTTTTTGTGAGAAGAACTTCCTGTCACAGGCCACCATGGAAATCATTATCAGGATGCGCACCCAGCTGCTGGGCCAGCTCCGTGCCATAGGTACATCAACAACACTCCATGAGCTGACCATAGTTTGTTTCCAGCTTTGAAAAAAACACAATTGAACCAGCTTGTATTTAACCCAGAAAATAAGATGACCAGTTGCACAGCACTATTGTTATACCAGAGTAGCTCAATACACTCTTCGGCTTTCAGGTTTTGTTCGGGCGCGGGGTTGCAGCGATATCCGGGATGTAAATTTGAACTCTGAGAACTGGGCGGTGGTGAAGGCGGCGCTCGTAGCAGGCGTGTACCCTAACGTGATCCATGTAAACCGCGACAAACAAACTCTCCAAGGTGCCAAAGAGAAGAAGGTTCGTTTGCACCCGACATCTGTCCTGAGCCAACCACAATACAAAAAGGTCAGTTCCAACCAACATAGAACATTTGCTGTGTTTTAAATGCTGGTTTCTTGGATGTTTGAAAAGATGTGTGCAGATGTGACGGATTTCCTGTTTTAGATCCCGCTAGCGAACGGCCAAGCAGCAGCAGTTCAGTCTCTACCTACAGACTGGTTAATCTATGATGAAATGACACGAGCACACAGGACAGCCAGCGTTCGCTGCTGCACCGTGGTCACTCCGATCACCATGGCAGTGTTTGGGGGCAGTGCCAAACTGCCCAGCACTGCGCTTCAGGAATCTTCCACACCCCAAGGTAACCGACTATCACCAAAACGATCGAGCATTTTTAATAATATACATAAATAGCTGTAAGTGTTGATTTGGACAGTTATAAATTCTCTGTGTGTATGGGTTTGTGCACATCTCCAATACTAGATGATGCTCAATGTGAGAGCAGTGACAGTGAAAGTGAGGATCGTACCACAGAGCAAGTGGCTCAGATGAAGATTGATGAGTGGCTTAACTTCAAAATGGATCAAGAGGTATGAAGATGGAAAAACTTTTGTTTTATTTATTGAATTTATTTTCATGCTAAAATTTACAGCGCATAGAACATTTTCGTCCCTTTCTTTTTCATCTCTCTATTTCTCATATTTTGTATTTATTTATTGCTCTGCTATTTTGTTGTGGTTACTGTTTAAGAAAGTATTTATTTCCCTGATCTTATTTTACAGTCTAGTGTGCAGAATGCTTTTCCAACAATGTTTGTCGTGGCTTTTGGAACATGATGATACTTTAGATGTTTTTGCCTGTCGGTGTATTTTATATACTTTTCTCTCATTTCTGAAGATGGCGTCCATGGTGTTCCAGCTGAGGCAGCGTTGGAATAGCCTGTTCTTGAGGAGGATCCGTTGCCCCTCTAAGCCGTGGTCCCAGCTGGACGAGGTGACAATCCGGGCCGTGGTTTCGGTGCTGAGTGCCGAAGAGCAGGAAGCTGGCCTGCAGCAGCCCACTGGAATCGGACAGAGACCCAAACCCATAAGTCCAGATGAACCTCAGAATCAATCAAACAGCTGGCGGAGTAACAGTGGGCACAAGAGTGCCATGGAGCAGAGACTTGAGTCTCCCACACCAGACAGGTAAGACTTCCAGAATTATAAAGAATTTGCACAAATCTTATACTTTTAGTTCTTAAGTAGGTTTAACTTTAAGATCGTATTATGACTGTTGTTTTATTTTTCAGGTCTCCAAAAGTGTCATCCGCCATCTCTCAGTTTAAGAGCCAAAGAGATAAAGGTGCCGTCTTTAACAAACGTTCAGCTGATGACGATCTCCCAGTCCAGTCAGACAGCCCCATCTTATCCAGTCCCAGTCCCAGTCCCAGTCCCTCGTCCACACCCTCAACAAAAGGACCAGCTGTTCTTATGTCAGCTTTAGCTGGGGTGGGTAAAACAACAATGAAAAAAAAAATGTTGGTATTGAAACAAACTTATTTTAAATTCATTCGACTCACAGGGAGATCTTTCAATTCAAGAAACGCATCAAACTAAAATGGGATTTTCTCTGAACCATTAAATATATAAAGAAATATTAAAATGATTTTCCGTTCATGTCTTGTATTTATTCCGGATGGTAAACAGTGATGGATCTGGAGAATCGTATTTATAATAACATCCTGTAATTCAGTTCAGTTTTGTTGACATTATAGTGGTTTTAATGAGAAACATTGCAAGTAAGCTGCCATTTTAGATTTTTTTTTTTATCTCGTTATGAAAATGTGAGAGGCTCTTCTTCACCCTGATGCATCTGGACATTTTATTTACCTTAGCACAGACTTTGTAGTTTAAAATTGTGTGTGTGTGTGTGTGTGTGTGTG
>JAAIIK010000041.1:1562375-1574493 GCA_014706435.1 Silurus glanis
GTGTGTGTGTGTGTGTGTGTGTGTGTGTGTGTGTGTGTGTGTGTGTAAGCTTTATCCAGGTCCTGCGAGTGTATGTGTGTTTTGAAGGAGTTTAGTATGGACCGTGTGCCCTGCCGGGATGGAGGATGTGCAACAGCAGCTCTCCCCGTGACCTGCCCAGGAAGCTCTTCCTTTCATCTGTGTCTTCATGTTCACTTCCTTCCATGCAGTCTGAATCCAGCTTACAGCCGTCTGTGCATATAAACACGTCCACAAAGAAATGGAAGAATGGCATGAAGTTAAGTACACCAATACTATAGAATGCATAACTCATGTCAATATAACACTCGAATGTTGCGCATATTAATATTGAAAAAATAATAATTATGATTACTGCATTTGTTGCCGCACAACCGCAGCATACACTGCTACATATAAAATAGAAAAGAATAACACTAATGATTAAAAAAAAAAGATTTATAGATATATATATATTTAAAATCGGGGGGAAAACAGAATTTCTACCATTTTAAGAAATTTTTATTAATGTTACAGTGTATCTTATGCAATCAATAAAACACATTTCAACTTTTTAGATAAAGATCAATTTTAAAATACCACTTAATATATGATGAATAAGATGAGCAAAAAGCTCACCTGAGTCGCAGCAAACCCCGGGTGCAGCACAGCGACCCTCGTCAGGTCCGCACGCTTTTCCTCCAGCCTCACACGGCGAGGGCAGATACTCTTCCTCCAAACAGCGAGCCGTCACCGGAGATCCGATCACGCAGCCCAGTCCTTCTCCGCAGCAGATACTGGGGCCGAAACACTGGCCCTTATCCCCAGGACCACACGGCATACACTGAAAACCGAGATTGGAACAGATGAGATATTCATTGCATGATGTGTGGGTCATTTCAGAAGTTTACAGAAGGCAACGTAAAGGTTTAATGAATGTAAAAAAAAAGTTTATCTTGAATATAATAATTTCAAAGCTCCTACAATATTAAGCTGTATAAAATATTCACAAATTAAAAAATGCACAGAATATAAAGTGATACAAAAATGTATGATTATGTTCGGAAACACATTGTACTATTCATACCAACTGGATATCGCAATACCAATTAACATACGATTTATCGTCACATCCCTGGCGCTTGACTTACCTGCCTGGGCACGGCATCCAGGAACGAGCGCTTCCCTCCCCTGGGGCAGTTCTGAATGTAACATGCAGAGGAAAGTGACAGAACCACAAAGGCACAGAGGAAAGAGAGAGCCCACGTTGCCATCGTCACGAACCGAGGTCTGACTCTCACGGAACTTTTTTCCTTCTTCTCCGTCTTGCCTGCATTCACAGAAAGACCCATATTTATACCGAAATCCAATCGCTGTTGCCATTGGATACTCCCCCTCCCACATCATCACCTTGTCCTCGTCAAGTGGTCCCTCGGTGCCAACAATAGACGATTCAGCTAATTACAAAAATAGACCCTTTTAAAGAAAAATAGAAAGAACACATAGTAAGATTTTTCATTTCACTGATATTTACATTTTTTATTTTGGAAACAAATCATTCGTAATAATGAGCAGGTAAATTAACCGACCAGGTTTCTTTTCATTTTAGAGCCTAGGTCCTGTTTTTGGGTAAGGATAACAGTTTAATTAGGAGGTGCAGATGCTAGTTTTAACTTTCTACCATTTTCCAGATTCAGATCTCGTGCACAAAATGTATTTCGGTGCATGAGAGTTAATTATATAAATACTTCATGGCTGTATAGGATCCTGGAGGACACTTGGTAATAAAAAGTGTTTGTCAGCTTAAGGTCAGGTGCAGAACAATGGTCACAATGGTTGAAAAATATATATATTTCTTTTTACAGAGCAATTAGCAGCTGTTAATTTGTCACTGAAGTTTCTGACTATTGCGTCATCATCAAAACTAAGAAGAGAACTGACCCACTGATGCAGCACTGATGTATGTATATATGTGTATATATATATATATATATATATATATATATGTGTGTGTTGGAGCTGTTAATCGATTAAAATATTTAATCGCGATTAATCGCCTGATTGTCGCGAGTTAACTCATAATTAATCGCAACATATTCGCACATTTTTATCTGTTCTGAAATTAAACCTCTGTACCGTAAATTACCGTATTTTCCGGACTATAAGCCGCTACTTTTTTCCCACTCTTTGAACCCCGCGGCTTAAACAACGAAGCGGCTTATTTATGGATTTTTCCTGGGTTTTCCCGGTGCCACAAACTTCAAGGCAAAAAACTGAGCCCCAAAACATTAGACCAATGAAATTGCCGAACGGGTTCAGGTGAACCAATGAAATTCTTTATATTAAATCAGATGCGCTCCCACTAAATCGGGCCGCACCACATCATAAATATGAATGAGGTTCCTCTGACGTTTGACCTGCCGCTCACTCGGACTGTCTACAGGAAAGGAGAATCATTCATCACGTTGAAAACCCGGGCATGAAAAAAACACACTTCACCTGTGTTCTGAGCTGCACGGCATCAGGAGAAAAGCTTCACCGATGGTGATTATTAAACGCACGACGATGCCAAAAGAAGAGAGAGAAATAGTTGTGAAAGGAAGGAGGAATCATAGAGAAATCATATAAGCACAGACAGGTTTCCAAAACTCAAACTTTTTTATTTTTCTTGGCAACAGCGTTACGGGTTAGTCAAAGAAACTTAGAAATGAGCATCAGAAAATAATAAGGACATATTCCTTGGTCTTGCACACATGCAGTAATGCTAATTACTAATCAGTAATGATTAGACAGCATGATTATTGCACAGGTGTGCTTTAGGCTGCTACAATAAAAGGCCACTTAAAAATGTGCAGTTTTATCACACAGCACGATGCCACAGATGTCAACTCAAGAACTTTGAGGATGGATTCGTACTGTAATTAATTAACAGTCTACTACAATGGCTTAGGTTGCATGAACAGTTTCTCATTTAAGCGCCTTTCACTGAACAGTACACTTCAACAATGATGGAACTGTAATGAATGGACTTTTGGTGATGAGCATGAGGTTCTCTTTTGAGTCTGGTTCCTCTTAAGGTTTTCTTCCTCGTGCCATCTCAGGGAGTTTTTCCTCACCACAGTCGCCACTATCTCAACTCGCTCATTAGAGAGAAACTTTAAATTATAAGTGACAAACTTCTAGGCACCAAAGATATACATTCTTTTATACTGCTTCATCTCTGTAAAGCTGCTTCAAGACAATGTCCATTGTTAAAAGTGCTATCAAAACAAAAATTTTTTGAATTGAATTCAACATCCCAGAATATGTTTTCTTTTTTCAGATTGTCCAAAGTAGCTACATATGGCTTTGCCCAGACCGGCACAACAAATCCAGATATTCTTGATCGAAAGCATTTGCCAAATAAATAAATGTCCCTCTGAGTGTGTGGAGTTAGTTGCAACAGAAATTAATCAATTATGCGCACAAACAGCTGCATGTGTCATTCTAATTGATCCCAGCACTCGCACGTCGCATCTAACGACTCTCATCTATGCGAGGCAGCAACAAACTGTGGGGTTCAATATAATGTCGTAATGTGATTTAGGTTGTTTTTTTGGTCACACCGTGATTGTTTAAAACATCTTAATAAGGAGCACATTGAAACAATCAATTCCTCCCTCGAACCTTAATTACGTTTTATAAATGTGCCACATACAGTAGAATATTATTCATATTAGGATCCACGTAATCAGCAACACAAAAAAGCACAAACAGTTAGAAAAGGCCAAAGAGACGGTCATCTACGTGGTGGCAAGAAGAAACTCCATGTTCCGTTGTTATGTTAATGTATTCGGAACAAAAATAAACGTAAAAAGGATCAATTGACACCTCAGCAGGACCATTTTGTTCTGCATGGCCATTAAGATCTGGGCCCAGTTTTCTAAACTCATTGGGACGATCAAATCTTCTAGTAGATTTGAAAAAAACTTAAGAAGAGGACAAACCAGTAGACGGAGAGCGCAATTAATCTCTGAAACAAATCGCATGAAAAACAGAAATAGAAAAAAAAACCATACAATACTGTAGTTAGAGAAGAACATACTCTAATCATGTAATTGCTTTTTGTGAAGGATCTACTGTAGTTTATCCTGGAGATGCCTGTAGAGTCCATAATGTGAGTATAACATACCTATATGAAAGAAAGACATGTGCTGCAATAAAAAAAGGATGAAACATTGGTACTTTGTCACCAAGGGCATCTGTGACTCAGATACGGCTGCTGGGTCACGGGTGAAAAAGACCTGGTGTGTAGACATGTGCACACGCATTCATACGTGCACACGTTCTTCAAATGTTCTATGGTTTGTGTAATTTCACAGACTTGTTTATCTTTTAGACGTGATTTTTGAACATGGAAAAACTCCAAAGGTGCTATGTTGGATATACAGTAAGTATAAAAAAAAGTATTGGGACACCTGACTTTTCCAGCCATTTGTGGTTCTTCCCCAAACTGTTTGCTCGAAGTTGGAGACAATTGTATTGGATTTATTTGGATGCTTAAAGCGTCAGGTGTCCACAAACTTTTGTCCGTATATGTGGGTTTTCGATTTTGTTTGGTTCTCATGTGTTTTACACGTATTACTTGCGTCACAGTCTCTGTATCCGAGCTGCTCCTGCCACGTGCAAGTGAGGAGCATAGATGGACACCACAGGCCTTGGTGCAAAGTGGCCATTATTGAATCCCAATGTTAAAAAAAGACTTAAGAACGATCGCTGCTGTGTTTACTGGGAATGTTCATTCAGGATAATTGGTAAAAGGTCAGCGTGTTTGTTGTAAAGTCCCTCACACATACACATACACCACAAATACCTCTTCAGATAATTATTTCAGCTGCCACAGGCTTAACAACCTATTCACCTCCAAGGACAAGTTGCTTTATTCACATTTTCCGTTCTTCCTTTTCACCCTTCTTCCTTATTTTTTCCCTTTTTATCTGCTTATTCACGTTTTTTTTTTTTTTATATCTCTCACACTTTACACTTAAACCAGCGAGCGTTTTTGGCATCTTCTGCTAAAAATTATATTTTAATAGAATCATTATTAGCATGCTTTTTCCCCAGTGTAGTTAAGAGTTTTTACCAGAACATCATCTTTATAAATAATACGTAATGCTAGAAGGTATAAAAATCAGTTGTAATGACTTTCTTTCGGCTGCTCCCATTAGGGGGCGCCACACCGGATCATCCGTCTCCATACTACTTTGTCCTCTACATCTGCCTCGTTCAAACCTGCATGTAATCCCTCACAACATCCATAAACCTCCATCTTAGACTTCCTCTTTTCCTCCTTCCTGCTGGCTCCATCCTCAGCATTCTCCTACTGATATACCCCATGTCCCTCCTCTGCACATGTCCAAACTGTCTTAATCGCTCCTTTTTCACTTTGTCTCCAAAGCGTCCTACATGCGCTGTCCCTCTAATAAACTCATTCCTAATCCTGTCCATCGTCGTACCTCCCAACAAAAACCTCAACATCTTCAGCTCTGCTACCTCCAGCTCCACCTTCTGTCTTTTACTCAATGCCACAACATCTCAGGTCTCACCACAGTCCTATAAACTTTCCCTTTCACTCTCACAGATACTCTTTCATCCCAAATCACTCCTGCTATCACTCTTTTCCACCCACTCCACCCTGCCTGCACTCTTTTCTTCACTTCTCTAACACACTCTCCATTACTTTGCACTGTTGACACCAGGTACCTGAACTCCTCCACCTTCTCCACTTCTCCACTCTTCTACACTTTCATTCCCCTTCTCTTCAGCGCATACCTCCACCTCTCAAGGATCTTCTCCACCTGCTCCCTACTCTCACCACAAATCAGAATATCATCTGCAAACATCATAGCCCACGGAGACTCCTGTCTGACCTTGTCCGTCACCCCTGTCCATCACCACTGCAAACAGGAAAGGGCTCAGAGCCGATCCTTGATGCAGTCCAACCTCCACTTTGAACCAGTCTATCGTTCCTACTGCACACTTTACTGCTGTCACACTGTCCTCATACATGTCCTGCACCACCCTCACATATTTCTGTCACACCTGACTTCCTCCTACAATACCACAACTCCTCTCTCGGCACCCTCGGCACTCCTCTCTCGGCTTTCTATAAATCCACGAACACAATGCAACTCCTTCTCTATACTTCTCTATCAACATTCTCGAAGCAAATATTGGGTCCGTAGTGCTCTTCCTTGGCATGAAACCATACTGTTGCTCACAGATGGTCACCTCTTCTCTCAGCCTGGCTTCCACTACTCCTTCCCATAACATCATGGTGTGACTAACAATACCTGTGGCGGTTGTTGGTAACCCGGGCGTCAACCGATCCGGTATGAAATTCTGATTTGTGATCCGCATATTTGATTTGGCACATGTTTTACGCTGGATGTCCTTCATAACACAACCCTCCCCATCTATCCGGGCTTCAGACCGGCACTAAGAGTGCACTGGCTCGTGCAACCCTAATGGCTGGATTTATTGTAATGATATTTTATAAAATACAATTAAAGTACAGTGAAAATTCTCAGAATGTTAAATGAGCATTAAAATACTGCACTGAATTCTTGATTCTGATTGGTCAGGTGTTTTTATTATCCAACAGCCCTGAGAATAGTAAGGCAAATCACAAGCGTAAATAAATGCCCTGTTATCAGAATCAGCTTCATAAGCTAAGTTTGCTTGAGCACACAGAGAATTTATCGGGTTTAACAGTGCACATTTAACATACAGGCAATGATGGACTGTACAGGACACGATTACACATAACACAACTAAACAACAGAGCATAGAAAACAGCACACATTGGCCTATGATAGAAAGTGACTTTATATTGCATGGATTGTATATTTATGTCAGTGGTAAGCAAATTATGCCCCTCAGGCCACATCTGGCTTGTTGGGTTGTTTAATCCATTCTGGCAATTATTTACAAAATTACTGCATTTTTTTTCCTTTTTCCTACAAAACCCTGCATTTTATTTGATTCCACTAGATGGCGCACTCCAAACACTACTGATCTTTGCTAAAGCTGAGTCTATCGTCTCTACACACAGATATTCATTCTTGACGTTTGCCATTGCATTGAGCTCTACCTTACCAATGAGTGGACCAAAGAAAAGTCAAGTCGAAAGGCGTGGGCAGCTAAATAATTTTTTACCGAATTCCGATCATGCCTTATCATCTCACCATGGATGATTGCTCATCAGCTCAAATTCAATCCCAGCAAAATTGAACTGCTGGTCATCTCCAGTGATTCATCTCCATGTCAGGATCTTACAATATCTACACAACTGTCTGATCTCCCCTTCAGCCACTGCTCGCAATCTTGGGGTGACCATGGTCAATCAACTGAATCAAAATGGTTTCTAATGTGACACATTCCTGTCTGTTTCTTCTCTACAACATCAGACAGATTTGACCATTCTAATCCACGCAAGCTGCTCAGGTACTTGTTCAGTGACTCGTCCTTTCGAGACCGGATCACTGCAACTCTCTCCGCTGGCAGGTCTACCTCTAAAGGATCCAAAATGCAGTTGCATGACTTGTGTCCAACCTGCCTAAGTTCTCCCAAACCACCCCACTGGCTTCCAGTGGCTGCATACATCAGATTCAAAGCACTGATGCTTGCTTACAAAGCCAACTACTGCTTAGAGGTCCGCAGCCAATTTACAGCCCCAGTTAAATATTTTTCCCCCAGCTACCGTTTAGGAGTCAAGAATGAAGGCAAGTTATTTGCATTAGTGTGAGCAGACCTTGTGCATGATGAACATCAACAAAGCACGCCCCAGATCCCAGCTAACTGACGAATAGCAGAGACGTGACCTGAGAATTGGCACAACTAAGCAGATCTTTGATGGGCTGGCACAAAAAGGGTGATCTACTGGTCCCACTGAAATGACAAACATTTTCTATTCCTTTCCCAATCTGCTACAGGCCCAGCCTATCTGTCTGTAGTAAAAAACTCCAGTAGGTAAATGGAGGGTCTGTAGAACCTGACATGAGATGTGTACAGGTCCTGCATGAAGGGCAGGTTGATCCTAATAGCGCTTTTTGCTGACCCAGCATTTAAAGCAGGAGCTGTCCGTATCGGGTGGAAGAGCCAAACCACACAGTGACTGATGAACATGGTTTGGATTCAGGTGGGCCTGTAGAATTGGCACCTCAGTTCCTCGGGCAGGTTGTGCTTCCCTTAGTTGGAGGAGAAAGTACAACCTCTGCCAGTCTTTCTTAGTGATATTAGCGGCTTTGATTGGATTGTATGTAAGTGTGAATTTTCCTTGTTTGACATATAGCTCTTTAAATAAAAAATATTAAAAGATTAATCATTATCTATATCGATATGTGATAAAACTTCTAATGAGTAAACAGTAAAAAATAATTAACAAAACGTCTTTAAAAAACATTCACTTAATCTGTGCTTTGATAGAAATCTGCGCCACTCTGCTGCCATCCAGTGGTCAATTCTGAATATGACACCGCAGTGTAAATCTAAACAGGAAAACATCTATCTATCTATCTATCTATCTATCTATCTATCTATCTATCTATCTATCTATCTATCTATCTATCTATCTATCTATCTATCTATCTGTCTGTCTGTCTGTCTGTCCTGTCCTGTCCTGTCCTGTCCTGTCCTGTCTGTTTGGATGGATGGATGGATGGATGGATGGATGGACAGATAGATGCTTTATAATTTTAGAATAATAAGATACTTCAGCTGAAAAGATATGGTTTGGAAAAACTGAAATAATGAAAATAAATTAAGGACAGACAGACAGACAGACAGACAGACAGACAGACATTCTAAAATAGTGTGGTTTATAATATAATCAGTTGACTTTATTAACAATAAATTTGACATACAAAGACATTAACATCAGACACGGGGATTTTTAAATCACATTTGTGTAGGCACATGTACATCACATCATATTCACATGTATACATTCTTAGTGATCATAATCCCTCTCCCTGACCTTCTGCTTTCCTCAATGTCTCTCACTGGGAAGGGAAACTAAATCTGCATTAAAATAATGTGCCTGGAAATAATTACTGTATTCAGGCTCGAGTTTTAAGGCATCTAGTATAATTTTCTTCAGGGGGGACACAGTATTCGACATGATGGACCACCACGTTCCTGTCAGTGGATGCGTTTATGGTCATATTAAAGGTGCAGTTTTACAAATGGCAATTTTTTATTTTTTTTTACTTTTGTAACAAGCAAACAATTTTAAAATGTATTATTCCCAACATTGCTATCCAGTAGAGCTGTCTAATGTCTTTGTTTTAGAAAAACATGCCATGAGAGAATTGCTCAGCTCTGCTCCTTCTCCTTAAGATGGAACACAGAAGGTGTGAAAGCTCTAACACAACGTGGTCTGCAGGAGGTCTTAAATCACAAACTGCTCCTTTAATAAATGAGCCTTTGTTTAGATTAAATTCAGAATACACTGTTTACACTATTGCAGGATGTTAATGGCATCCACAGGCCCTAGGCTCCCTGAAGGTGATGTTCCTACATAGTCTGTATTAGGTTTTTAGATTGTGCTGAACATCTCTTCAGAAGGTTGTAGACATGCATGTGCATTCGCCAGGACAAACTGATATAAGGATGCAAGTATTCTCAAACCCAGACTAAGGTCTAGTTTCCATCAACAAAACATAGTGATGCAGATCATAACCAAGATTGTACTGTGCACGACGGATAATCGTAACGCACAACGTTTGAGGAGGAAGTGCAAAAGTGCATCATTGTTCGACCGACATTTTCTAAGTGTGTGTCCAGTCTCTGCACTCCTCAGAGCACCATGGTGGCTATGTGGTGCACCAGGGGCACCGTCTGCGCCATGGAGGCCATCTCTGATGGAGAGGCAGGAGATGGCTGTCTGGGTTCTGTACTGGTGCCTGCTGGCCGGTGTCTGGCGCTCTTCTGGTGCGCACGGAGTCCTGCCAGCTGCGAGTAGGCGCTCTGGCACACGTGGCACTTGTAGGGGCGCTCGCCGGTGTGCAGGCGCACGTGGTTGCGCAACGTGGATGACTGGCTGAAGCGGCGGTTGCAGAAGCGGCATGCGAAGGGTTTGTCCAGCGTGTGGATGCGCATGTGAGAGCGCAGATTACTGCGCGAGTTGAAGCCACGGTGACAAATGACGCAGCGCATGCGGCTGGACGCAGACGAGGAAGTGGACGAGGGAGAGGTTGAGGAATTGCTGTCGCTTGAGTGGGAATCATCTGGGAAGAAAGACGTCAGAGTGAGTGTTTTTTGATATGCATGTCTTTTTTTTTTTGTGTGGAGGTCTTGATTAACTAAAAAAAAGTCTAAACATGATGGAGTTTTCATCACATTTTTTTACATGAAAGGATCAAAGCTTTGATTATAGGGGCTGTAGGACATCTGTCTACAGATGTTTTAAGATCCCTAAAATCAATTTATTCCACATCGCATTGACTTTTTTTTTTTTGCCATAATTAATGAACACAATAAAATATAGGCGCATTGATTATGATTTTAAATGTTATACCGCACGTCACCAGTAGAGGGTGCACTTGCAAAAGAATTTCAAGCTTACTATTCAAAGTTCCTTATTATGTGATATGTTCTTAATGATCTTAATTGCCTTTATGTGCTTGTTATTTCTCAATTTGATTGATGCGATATATATATATATAATTTGCCCACACACACACACACACACACACACACACACACACACACACACATCACACTTACCATGCCTGTTTCTTTTCTGATGCTCATCCTCAATGCCCGGAACACCAGGAATTCCCAGAAATGTGTTATGTGAATTCCCATACCAAACAAGCAACTCTTGGTCAGGAGGAATAGTCTAAATAAAATTCAAAATTCAAAGAATTTACTTTCTAAAATACTAAATAATTCTATATATATTTATCATGCATCAATATGCCAAAGGTTTTCAAAAAAATATGCATCAGTGTATGAAGATTATTTTATTACATGCCTTTCTACAAAGCGATTTACAATAAAGACAGATTACAACTGAGCAGTGATTCTGTCATTTAATCACACAACCTGTCAAGCCTCTGTCCAGAGCTTTAACCAGTGGTTCTAGCTGCCCTAGACATAGCAAGACAGGTGTCCCCTGGGATAAACTGATAAATAAATGTCTCTAACCTCCACAGCCTTGTAGAAGATGCTGCTGCCAATCTGCACCACCTCCAGGTTCTGCTCCTGCTCGTTCCTTGCACACTTGATGTAAGTCATCCAGCTGCGTTGGTCCTCCTGACTGGCATCTATGAAGCAGCGCACCGTCCCATCTTCATTAAACACCTATGTGCAGAGGACAGGATTTATGATTAATTGAGATCAATAGCATTAATATTTTGGAAGGCAATCACACTACAATCATTTCTGAAATTTGGATGCAGACTTCTCTATTGTGTATCACAGATATGTGTTTATGAAACAGCATAAGAAAACATCTGACCTCCCACATCAGGTTGTTGTTCTTAAGCAGGTCCACATGCTGAGGATAGAGAACACGACCTGTGAATGGACCCATCTCAGTCCCAGCTTTGATCCACGTCTTGGAAAAGATGCCCAGGCCTTCCCCAGGGATGGAGCTCTGAGCGATGATCACCTCATTAGGAAGCACCAAGCTGGACAACTTCTGAACCTCTAGAGGTGGGGGGGGGGGAAAGTGTATGAATAAAGTGATTTTGTGAAAATATATATTTAAAACAATGACACATATAGTGATGATTTTAATAATAATAATAATAATAATAATAATAATAATAATAATATTAATAACAGTAATAATAATAATAACAATAATAATAATAATACATTTTCATAAGAAAATAAGACTAATAAAGCACTAGAATTGCTTTAGAGTTGCTTTAGATATTAGAATAAATTTTTTTTAAATAAATATAACAATTGAAAAATAAATTTCTGGTATTGTTTTTGACATTTGTGCATTTTTTATTATGAAAGAGAGGCATTCTATTTTGAACATGAAGATTATCTATCTATCTATCTATCTATCTATCTATCTATCTATCTATCTATCTATCTATCTATCTATCTATCTATCTATCTA
>JAAIIK010000041.1:1590343-1605020 GCA_014706435.1 Silurus glanis
CACACACACACACACACACACACACACACACACACACACACACACACTACAGCAAGCAGAGTGCTTACTCGATGTTCTCTGGACTCCCAGTCAAGGTGCAAGGCCGGTCGATCATACCTCCACTGTCTACAGGAGCAACACATGAAGCATGTTAACACCACAGGAAAAACAAAAAAACAGCCAACACAAACAAATTAAAGTGAAAAAGTATAATTAAATACAAAGAAACAGTTAAGGAACACAAGTGAGCTCTGGACATGGAGAACGAGGTCTTAACCACAGTATGCTTATTCAAGCATATCACACAACGGTGATGAAAATGGAGGTTGGGAGTAATTACGGGTGAAAGAATAGTTGAAAACCCACCAGAAGCAATCTGGATCTTGCACCCGGATTCCAACTGGATTCGAGTGATCTGCTCACCACCGCGGCCAATAACTGAAATAATTAGAAATAAAAAAAAAAGGATAAATAAAAAAAAAAAATGTGTTAACGTCGGAGTTATTTGCAAAAAAAAAAAAGGAAATCTGTCTTAAAATAATTCCAGCATCATTAAATATACAGGGACGCAATTTACCCTGAAATATAAAATGTGGACATTATTATTGGATCACGTCATTCAGAAAGTGTACGAGACGTCTTCGGATGCTGTAGCATGAAAGTTCACTTGAACAAGGAGATACAAATCTGTTCCAGGATGACAATGTCCCTGTGCACAAAGCCAGCTCCTTAAAATATGCTTTACATGCGTCGGAGTAGAAGATCTTCTGCTATAGCGCTCTGACCTCTGGCCAGGCCTCCTCACATCACCTACACCTTTCTGTCTACATAGTGCGTGTGTATTATTCCTACTATAGTAAGAAGGCATTAGAGCTACAGTTAGTTAGCCACTTTGCTGTACATCCTCATACTCATGTAATGTACAGTTTTACTGTTGTGTCCCTGAGACAAACCCACAGGCTTTTTTTTAAATCTGTAATTCAGTGCAATTATGTTCCAGGATATAAAAAAAAAAAAAAAAAAAAAAAAAGGATCCTGCATAGCTGTACTTACTGTATCCCACCATCTTATCAGGCACTTTAAAGTCTTCTGTTATTATAGCCCTGGACAAAAAAAAAGAAAGAAAGAAAATTATAGCGCAACATCGCAACTGCACAAAAGAGAGCGGCTTATGTAATTAGTCAAAAACCCGTAATTTACACACTTTCAGCACCGCAATATAAATATAAAGAAATTACACTCAGGGCTGTGAAAAGCTCAAGTCTCTCTTTCTGTATTAAAATACAGAGAAATGCAATTTTCACTTTAAATACATACGAACCGATAAGCGAACAGAAAACGGCATAGTAAATTATTTAGAAAAGGAGGGAGGAAAAAAAAAAAGAGGGGAATAAAGCAAGACGGAAAAAGGTGCAACACAAAAAAGGAAATTGTTTAAACAATGAAAAAATATTTGTAAAAAAATTTTTTATATAAATATTAAAATCTGAAAGAAACGGAGAAAGAAGGGACGAAAAAGATTTTAATGAAAAAAAACAAATTTTGGAAAAAAAAATATCAATTTGTAATATTTACTGTAGTAATTGTGTGTTTAGAATTGTACAATTTAATTGAACAATTAAAAAAAATTCCTGCTGAAGAGCTTTTAATCCACCAGATTTTGTAAAGGAAGAAAAAACAAAGTGAATTTTTGATTCCATGCCCACAGAGAGAACCTGAGGTGGAATCTAACTTTATGGGGAAGGTGTATTTTCTAAACAGCTGTATGTATGAAATACTGCAGTCACAATGGAGTGAAAATTCTCTCTCTTTTTCTTTTTGTACAGCCACCATGAAAAACCTGAAGGTCACCTTCTACGGGATTTAAAAAATAAATAAAATAAACGTGACCAGTTAAAACTTACACCCCCCCCTCCCCCCCCACACACAGATGTTATAACTGATATAGATTCATAACTGTGTTTGGACCACAAGTTTATAGACCTACGTGCACATGCACACTATCGATACACACGCAACTTGGCAAAAGTATTTGGACACCTGACATTGTTTACCACAAAGTTGGAGGCAGACAATTATATATGACGTCCATCACAAAGCCAGTCCCGTGAAGATACCATTTATGAAGATCAACTGAACCCTACTGAACCCCTTTAGAATGAATGGGAACCACCCCAGGCCTCCTCATCTCACCTCACAAACTTCTCCATTATAGTGTTGGACATATTAAAGCTACATGATTTATTTTTAGTAAAATACAAGACGAAGAAAGACTCACCTTGGATGTACCATTGCACCAAGCTGATTACCCACTTGGAAAAGAAAAAGGGGAAAGTTGTTATTTCAATACATCTGTCTATTAATATTAACAAGAGTAATCAGATACAGGAAGTCAATCACTTACATTTTTGATAAAATAGCATTTTGTGTTTAAGCAGTAGTCATGGACAGTGTGATTCTCTAATTATATCTCACTCTTTAGATCTTTATTTAGACAGACCTTTGTTTCATCATGCATTTAAGTTCACAGAAAAACTAAAGCGCCAACTCCACGTCGCTGACGCCAAAAATCACACCACAGGAAGTGCTAACCTCGCCTGTCAGTTTGTTGTTCACTTCTGGGCCTTTGTACAAAATCTGCTAACTTCGAAACACCTTTTGTTAGTCATTCAGTCAAATGTATTTAAGACAAAACCCTTGCAAACCATTTTCACGCTGAAGAAGCAACAAAATGCACACACAAACATGCATTTTGTTGCTTCCTTTGTGACCTCTTTTTTCGTCTCTTTACGCGTGTAAATATTTTCTACAGCACGCCATTCAAACGTCATTTCTCGACACGAAACTCGGCTCGGTTTCTCAAGTTTCTCTGTGCCCACTGTAGCCTCAGATTCAGCACCTGAAATACTTTTCTGCTCACCACAGATGGAACGAGTGGCGAGTTATCGTCGCCTTCCTTCGATCACAAACCAGTCCAGTCTTATTTTCTATTCTATACAGTGCAGAAAAATCGCAGGAAATCAGTCCTGTCTAAGCACCATCGCCAAAATCACATTCTCCCCTCATCCTGATGATGATGAAACGTATTGTTTGACGTCAACAATACGTGAAGCTCACAAAAGTTTTACACGTCGTGCTGCTGCTACAGGATTAACTAATCAGATGATAATGCTAGTCTCAAAGCTGAATAACGGTGATGTCAATCACAGGGTTGTTAGTGTATATAAAGGCAAGGGCAGAAGAAAGGAAACCTATAAAGCCACCACCACACAGCCACCACTTGCATTTCCATTTCTGGTGCATGATACGGAAGGTTATTCGGTTGTGATTTCCAGTCAAAGAAACAGGAAGTTGTTGTTGCTGTCTTTATTCAGACAATGCTACAGGCACGATGATAGAGGAAATAAATGATGCACTGTGGCTCGGCTTGCAGCACGGGTTCCTCAGAGGATTTGATAAGAAGCATTCGTTATACAACGAATGCGAAGAATTTAGACGTTTCTGGTCCAAGTAGTTTCTTCACGTACCTGTACTTTAAGTATTTCCGTTTGAGGAGACTTTGAATTCACTACATTTCAAATATCTCAATTTTTACTCAACTACATTTCCCAAAATCAGTCGTGCCTTTAGTTTAAGGGAGCTGTTTTTTTTTTTAACTCGTTTTGATTACCGCGCGGCAGTGGCGGATTTAGGCGACTTTTTTTTACCAATCATATGCACAGTCGTGCCAATTATTATATCACTTTGAATAGTACATTTGAAGGCACATACTTTTGTACTTTTACTCAAGTGGAAGTTTAAAGGGACACTTTTACTGGAGTAATAATTTACCTACTGTATCTCCACTTTTACTCAAGTACATGGTTTGTGTACTTCGTCCACCACTGGACAGGACATATCAGCAAAATCAGCAAGAGATGGGATCTGAACTAAATGAACTGAATTTAATTATTAATTTAAACAAAAAATAAAAAAAGAAAGAAAATACATTTCCATATAAATAATTGTATGCATTCGATAGTCATGTATTTTCATGGTTTCTGCTCATTTTGTTGCGTTTATATTTCCGTTTTTATTCTATTTATTCAGTTTTTTTTTTTTTATAAAATTCATTAAATGATCACATCTGTTAAATTTTTATTTATTTTTTTATTTTTTAAATAAATAAATAAAGTGTGAATCTTGAACGTGTACTTCAAATATATTTTGGGCAAGATAACAACTTCAGAAAGTAAGGCTACATCTACAATAACCAGGATAAATTTGAAAATCCAAAAGTCCAAAAACGTGTCCAAACGTTCATTTTTTTTATCGTTTCCCAAAAGATTAAAAGCTCATCCACACTGAAATATGAGTCTTCAAACAAAAACTTATTACTAGGGACACATCAGAGCAGAGCGCTTCATCAGGACCAACCTAGCCTCCCCCCACAGGGCCTGTAAATGTCCTGTGTCAAGAACCAGGCTGGAAGAATTATGAAGGAACTCACACCCTGCATACACACTGATCAAAACAGGGACTGCCAGAGTCCAAAACGGCCACAAAGTTTCTTTGCACACTCCCATAACCCCAATCGATACCTGAATTTTTACTACTACAAGACCTCCATCTCTTATTTTGTGCAATATTGTTTTTAACTACCTACACAATCACTGCACTGTATCATCACCTTCATCGCCAATGCATGGACGTTTAGTGATGGTTGTTTTAGTCTTTTCGAGTTTTGTACAGCTGAATATATTTTACAATCGCATTTCGAAAAGATTTTATGAACTTATGGGGCCTTCAATTTCCCCCATGCAAAATTATTACATACAACAAAAGCGATTGTCATCTAGTCTGCAAATCCCCTATAATTTCCTTCCTGTGACGCCACGGCGGCTCTTACAAAAACATTTCCGACACGTGCCATCCTACTGTGTGTAAGCATCTCTGGATTATAAATTCATTAAACAATCCCACTTCCGGTTCATGTTTTGACTCATTCGTAACGTCTGGGTAATTCATAAGTGTGGGAAGAAATTTACTATGCAGGAAAAATTAAATGAAAAAAAAAAAAATTATGTTCAGTGGTCACATCAGCTCTAGATTCAAAAGGAAGGCCTACGCTGTGTATGCAAAGCAAAAAGCTAAAAACACACCACTGACGAGATCGGAGGTGAAGATAAGATCGCACGTCGAGTTAAACGAGTCTGTCAGCATCTGACGCTGAAGCTTTTACAAAATACATGGCGCAGACAAAATAAGCAGACGTGTAATAACCCAATTAGATCGACTTTCATGATCTGCCTGTGCATCTATAATATAAAATAATTACGAAAATAATTATGAATTCTAGATTCATATGTACAGGAAAGCAGTCTCCGATACCATACAATGGAAATTTACTCCCAGCATATATAAAGAGCACACTTACATACAGAGTAAACATTTACATTCACTAGAGGACAAAATTACATGCATTAGAAGTCCAAAAAAAAAGAAGAAAAAAAAAGGATAAAGTATTGGGACACCTGATTTTTCTAGCCATGTGGTTCTTCCCCACAAAGTTGGAGGCACACAATTGTAATAGACGTCTTTGGATGCTGTAGCGTTCAATTTTCCTTTCAATCGAACTAGGAGATCTTATAATTATAAGTGTGTTCCTAATGAGCGATCCGCGGAGGAAAAACTCCCCGTGATATCATGAGGAAGAAACCTTGAGAGGAATGAGACTCAAAAAGCGAGTGACACTCATTTGGGTGGCACCGAATGTCCATTTATTACAGTACAACGTTGTGGAGGCGTGCCGTGATTGGTGATTAAGTGCAACTTGTGGTCCTGAGCCACTGTAGACTATCGACATTAACTACAGTTCACATCCACCTTCAAAGCTCCCGTGTTGCTACACAATCTCATGGACCACAACTTTCTTCCCAGAAAAGTGGAGGTTACTATAAAAGCCAATGGGGACTAAATGAGGAATGAGATGTTTAAAAAGACACCTCTCAGAGAGTAATCGTGTCTGCGATAAAGGGGGGAGCAGCAGTGGATGGGCGCTCACAAGCCTGATTACGCATATTTACGTAATTTAAAAACACGGTCTTCATTTTCAATAAATGTTCAACTAATAGCGGAAATATTTAACGTTAAAGTCATACGTTAATAATGATTAGCAAACACTTCTCAGCCTTGTCGTTTAGGTTCCCAGGGAAATAAAACATGGGACCGGTACTCCGACTGACCGCCTTCGTTTTGCTAATGGATTTCTCGCACAAAAACTTATTTGCTTGGTCTTTGTGTCTAAAGCATAATATCAGTGACTATAATCTTATTTATTAAATGTACATTGTCTCACCAATTCTCTCAAATTTGAAGCTCGTGAACTGCAGTGTACCGAAAACCCTCTCACTTCCTGAAACGACTTCAGGCAGCTGGAGCTTTAACGTGTGCGAATTATTGCAGGAACGGAGAGAGCCGTCCATGAAAGCCACGTGTCGGGACTCGGACGCCCGATAATAAATCCCTTCTCTGTCCTTGCAGTGGCTTGGACTCTGCTGTTGCCTACACACTTAATTTACTTTGTGCTGCGTTGTGTAATCCCCACCAAAAATAACATTGTGAGCCGAGAGGGCCGAGTGTGTACACGCACACACCTCGCACAAGTGCAAAAACTCCTTCCTGACATATCAACAGCACAAGTTTTTTTTTTTTTTTTTTTTTTTTTTTGCAATGCAAATCGCCTCGACATTTCAACATGAACCCTGAGACGTCACTAAACTCCTCATATCTACAGCGAGAAATCTACAAGGCCAATAAATACACACACACAAAAAAAAAAAAGAAAAAAAAAAAAAAAAAAAAGGAAAAAAGGAAGGGGATGGTTTTTTTTTTTTTTTTTTTTTTTCCCCCAGACTAAAGGCTGTTTGTTTCACAGAAAATTATGACTATGCCAAAAAAGATACAAAGAAGGTTACTTCATCATGGTCTGATAACTGTATATTCACAGATTTGTAAAAAATTTATTCTTTAGGGGAAAAAACACATTTTTAAAGATCTAAATATTTAAATAATGAATAAACTGGGATTTAAAGAAATAGATTTTATCCATAATCAATCAGTTAAAGCACAAATGTTAATATATGACATAAATAAATGTAAATCACATTTTACTAGCTACAATATTTACTATATTGACAAAAGTATTGGGACACCTGTAATTTCCAGCCACAAGTGGTTCCTCCCCAAAATTTCACCAGAAACTTGGAGGCACACAATTATATAAGTTTTTTTAGATACTGTAGCATGAAAAATGTCACTTCACCTGAACTAGCAGACTCAATCTTGCTCCAGTATGGTAATGCACCAGTATAGCTTTCATGGTTTGGAGTGAAAGATCTCCTGCTATAAAGCTCCAACCCTACTGAACACCTTTGGAATGAATTGAAACACTGACTGAACCTCAGGCCTCTTTATCTCACATACATCAGTAACCTGACTTGAGCACAAATCTCCACAAGAACACTCCAAAATCAAGTGGAACATCTTCCTAGAAGAGCGGAGGTCATCATAAGAGCAAACGGTGGAACTCATTGTGGAATGGGATGTTCAAAAAGCACAATCTTAGGCTCAGGTGTCCACAAACGTTTGTCCATACAGTGTATGCAATATAATACACAAGTTACAAAAAAACAATGAATATTGATTATTTGTTTACTAAACTACTTTAAATATATATACACATTTATCTTAGAAATAAGTTGTTGAACAGTGTGTGTGGACATCACCAGACTTACCTCCTTCATCTAGGGAGCGTTTCTGCCCTCCGTAGCCATAAATTGAGGGATCGACAACAGGAGAAGAGTGGTTCAGGTGGGACATTGGATCTCCACCCATCTTAGCTGCAATCTAAAACAAACCAAACAATAAATAGGAAAAAATGCAGATAAGTCTTAGATCAGAAAACATTTGTTCAGAGAGAGAGAGAGAGAGAGAGAGAGAGAGAGAGAGAACAATGCTCATAAGTTTCATTTACATATATCCTTATTTAGTTGTAATAATATTTACATTAGGCATTTCAATTAAAAAATTTCTTTACATGAAGTAAAAAAAAAAAACTGAATTTCTTTATGGATTAATTTTTAGTTAAATATAAAAAAGGGGTTAAAAATCACGTTTCGCATAATTACTTATTAGTCACAATTTTTCTTTGGCTGCATCTCAAACACCAATCTTGACACCCGATGTAGTGAGCATACACAGTGAACATGAACTTCTGGTTCAAAATCTGATGCTTCCACCAAATTAGCAAGTGACCAGTTGCTTATGTCTTCTATTGGTGCATATTAACGGAGAGACAGTTTTTGCTTGTGTAGGTGGCGTGTAAAGAGTTTAGGGGACAAACTATTTATAATCGCCACTGTTATACGAAACTTTGTTTCCGTCTAATCTACAATTTGCACATCTACCTCATGGAATCAGAGAAAGCTAACTGAAGTTGCTACTCCCCAGAGGACTAGTTTCTTCCTAAACCTTATTTAGTAATTTTCTTGGAAACATTTAACATACAAAATATACAAAAAAATCGTGGTTATGTTTTTCATTTCTGTGATTCAAACAGTAAAAAGGAACTAACTGTGAGTAGGACCTGACCTGAGGAACTGAAGAAGCGTCAGACTAAAGACTTGACAGGATTGGTCCAAAGACCCTTTCGAGTGGTCAGTAAAAAAAATAAAAATAAAATTAGCGGTCACTACTGATTCGTTCCCTGCTAGCGTGAATGCACTTATAAAGGTCTCAATATAGCGACATCGACGCACCGTGCCGCATTTAATGAAGTCCAATTTTCACTTCTTTTCTCACAAGCCAAAGTTTACACAACGGACTTCTCCTGCGATTGTGACGAGATCACAACAATTAAAGCCGCTTCTATAAAGAGAGTCGCGCTAATCGCTAGTGCGTTTTTCGTGGTGGTGGTGGTGGGGTTGTATAAATAATCACGTAGCTTCCGATCTGCAGTTTAGCCATTTACGCTAAACACAAAAGTAAAAGCCGACACAAAAGAGAGTAGATTCTACCTGAATTCTTTTTCATTTTCCATGTTGTCTTTCACCATTGAAAAGTATAGCCTTTCAGAAAATTACAGAAAATTGAGATGACTGCCTGGCGGCATGATTGATGTCTTTTCACAAAGGAAAGGACCCGAAAAATCAAAATATAATGTTTCCAAATTAGTGTCTCTCAATTAGAGGCTTGTATCATCTTTAGTGACAAGACAATGTGATTCCTGAGAGACAGCGAGGGAGACTAAGTGCAAATGAGCGCTCCATATTTCCCCCTCAGGCTAAAGCCTCTTTCTTGGGAATGCTGGAATGTCAGCAATGCGAGCATGCGGATAAATCTGCTACCCGGGCAAGAAAAAGCCTCCGACAGCCGCTGGAGGAATTTAGGCCCAACAACTGGCCACTTGTTGCCCAGCGGCTGTGGGTCTCAGGACAAGGAAAGGCAACCGGGCTTTTCTGTCGTTTCGTGGGGAAAGAATATGGATGGGCATTTATTTCGCAAAATGGTGCCATGGGGCACCCCAAACGTACCTAGCCATGGGAGGTCCATGTTTTTTATTAGCGTTTCTCACCTTATTAAAATGTTATTTATTAACTTTGTCTCCCTCCACATATTGGGCAATTTGACTGGTCAGTTGAAATGCTATCAAAGGGTTTGAACCAAAAATAAACCAATGTACTATGTTCGTATATCGTTCCAGAATAAACTTCATGGAGTCAGTAATCAGCTAGAATTTTACCTCCTGTATAATATTTGAAACTAAGGAACCCAATATTTTATTAGTTGTAGTATATTCATGAATAAAAGGCTGCTGAGGTCACGGCTAAAAAATATTTGGCAAACAAAAACTATTGCAAATAAATTATCTGTGGGTGTCACCTGTAGGAAAAACTGATGACACTGTTCTGACTTGGGTTTAAATTGATGGGTTTTACCCCTAATTAAGTATTGACCAATTTCTGTGCTCCAGTTAGGTTCACACAATCATATAACAGCTACCAACCAAAAAGGTGAAGGCCGTCACATTCTTCCTCCAAGATACCCACATCGTTTTGAGCTGCTGGTTAGTCTGCACTGAATGTCTGAATATAACCTACCTGACTACAAGCTACAAAATCCAACAATTAAACCAGTACATTAATTTGCTTTCCAAGGGACCCAATTGCAGGACTGGGAAACACACACTGGAGGTTTCACACATCTGGAGGGCTAGCTAATGAACTTGTGATTTCTTCACACAAGCAACATCACTGTACCACAATCACAAATGAAAACATTTGCATTTTAATTTTTGACAACAGACATTGTAAAGGGCTGACGATGATCAGTCAAGTCTTGAGCTGTCGTCAGATCTGAGAAAACTCTAACAAACCTATCAGTGATGCAAAAGGCTACAACGCGAGTCATCTGGTGCCGAGGAGTCCGATTCCCTACCTACAACAGGTGTGGTGCTGTTCTGCCAAAGTCAGCACTGTAACAGCTGTCATTAGACTGAAGTATAGTGTGTGTGGGGGTGTTTGTGTGTGTTTACAGATCTGGCCTGAGCTCGAGCAGTAAACGTACTGATAAGACGATGACTTTGACCATGAATTGCAAACTGAGCTGAATGGCAGCATAACAACATTGTACACCAATAACGTCATAAGCTGCTGAAACCGATGTTTAAACTTCATATGCTGGTGTCAAACGTTAGATTTTGAAAACACAACATAGAAATGACGCATTGAATCTGACTGGGACGGCCAACAACAGAGTTAAACTAGGAGTCAAGGAGTTTTCTTGTGTGAACTGGTAGCCAAGTTGTGTTTGAGGAGCTTGCTTTACAATGCAGGCTGTAAAATCTGTCTGGCCTCATGCCCAGTTCTATTTTCACTCAGTGGGACTTGATAAAAGCTCAATGTGCGGACAGAAAAAGGGGGAGAAGAACTTTTACAAACCTGAAAAGCCAAAAAGGCACATATGCAAGGCTTTAATCGGCATTACAAAGCTATTAGGGGGTACAAGAAACCGCCTTCATAACGTTTTTAACTGCGAATTCTTTAATAACAATAACAATTTGTCCCTAAATGCAAAAAAAACAGCAACACAGTTTTTCTGTTATTAGAAAATATACATTTTGCGCCTTTTTCCCCATTAAGCGTAAAGAATCCTTCATCCAAAACATGTAGCTGTTACGGATAAAACGCTGACGTTGCTAATAAGTCAAAGATTTCTCTATCAAATTCTTCAAAATAATAAAACATGTTTTATTCAAAATTACACACATTAGGATATATGATGTTATATTAGTTATTAAATGAGGTCTAAACTGAGGGCACATTTTGAAATTCTGGTTAGCCAAGATGGCCGCCCTAATAATGTAACAGAAATCAGCCACAAGTGAAGCAGTAAGTGATATTTCTGAGGTAATGAATGTGTTTTAAAGATACAAGGGTCATTTTTTCTCTCAAAAAATGATTCATAATTTAGTAGAAGTATATATATATATATATATATATATATATATATCATACCATTAAAATTACTAGATTCTTGGTGTCTAATCCTCCAACAATGTTCAGAAGTTAAAGATAATGTCTGCATGTGGCATCACCGATGAATGTTGTGAGCTGGAATCAGTTACTCATGTAAACAAATATTCCACAGTGATCCTGAGGTAAAAGTAAATATTTTTTTAGTCCGTTAGCAGTGCTGTTTCATCGTTGGCGTTACCACAGTTTGTGTAGTCCTATGATTGAGTTAATCATTTTGGACAACATAAAATTTTTTACGATTCTTTAACAATTTTGGTTGCGATTACAAAACTGTCATGGAAATGCTTGCTGTGTGAAGTACACGAAATCCGATCACGATGATTTCTTTGGAAAACAAATCCAATGAAAGGGCTTCAAGATATTAGGCCACATTTCTAATCACTTTCTATATAGCAGCCTGAATCCAATCATGCTGAGGGTCAGAAAGAATGCATTTGATGTGTTTCGGTATTTATTTCTCTAAAGCTGCTTTGGGACAACTGTCCAAGTGCTATACAAATAAAACTGAATTGCACAGAAATGTATATTTGAATAGATGAACAGAGCACGGATATAAAGCGTGAAGGAGATGAAGGCCCGGTTGTGCATACGCTGCTCACGTCTGGTTTTTCACGTTATACCAGAACAGTTACGAAGGTGAGACCGACAGCCTGGTTTTTTTTTTTTTTTTGTCATTGTGTAAACCGAATCTTATACGGCTTTTATACTTTCAATTGAGGTATAGCATTTTATCTATACACACACTTGTTCATTACAAAAAGCAGGACGTAATAATGAAGGATCAGAGAACCATATTGTAGCATTGCGTTCAATGCAGGATTTGTTTGCAAAAATAAATAATTGAAGTTTGGGCTGTATTACAGGATTTCTAAACGGCCTGTACACAGTTCATGGAAATCATGGAAATTCCGGTCGACTAAAACTAAGGAGAGCCGCCAAGGAGCGAAGGAAGGAGGGGGAAGAAAGAAAGAAAAATAATTCTTACATTGTAAATGAATATTTTACTGGGGTTACTGGGGACAAAATAGAAGCCAAGTATCGTTTCCAGGGTTACAACGTTTCCCTGGCAACCATATTGATATGCAACACTTTAGTGCGCTCGAGTTCTCGAATCTGATTGGTTTGAATTGCGTTGTATGGATTTGTTGCTTTCTCTAACAGAAGATATCAATACGCCGACTCAAAACATACGTAAGGAGTCTCCAGTACCGGCGTTTTGCAGCAGTCAGAAATAAAGACGCGACGACGCATCGTCGCACAGAAGACGTGTGTTTCTCTGGGGGACCGTTTACGCAGTAGTTTTGCATAGGAGCTCCACAATATCACGTGCACGAGTATGTGGATCGCCTTTAATAAAGGAATGTTAGTCACACATGTACCCTTACGCTATAACCTATAACAGGATTACGTTTTTCTGCGCCGTATATGGGAAGCAAACCAAATTTGCTAAAGTAAGAGGAACTCTGCTTTAGGACTGCGTTGAGTTCCTCACCCAAGCCAATTTTATAGTAATATAGTCAAGTGGAAACAAAAGTGATTTTTTATTTTATTTTTGGTGCTGTATTTGTTCACTCTTGTCACAGAGAGAATTCTCTGAAGCTGCCACACAGGCTGCAATCAGGTGGTTCACATTCAGAGGGTTATTAATTTACCAGAATTGCACTGAGGCCTGTTGGGTGGCCGTGCAAATGTCATACACTCCAACACACACACACACACACACGCGCGCATGCATGCACGACTCCAATCCTAGTCAGTAGGCCAACTTGTCGCGCGTGCTCACTTCACTTTTTTTCAACTTTCCCTCGCCCCCTCTTCACCTTCTTCACTTCTTTGACGTGTGCTAACAAAGTTTCCTCCCAAGCACATGCTAAATCCTAAAGCTCAGAAGGCCCAGATCCGAGGTGACACAGTGGCGCACATATACCACCAAAAGCGCTGCGTCCAAAACTTTTTCCCTTCATGTCACGCAACATTATTGTTACTATTTTTCCCATGAAAACTCCTTTTTTTTTTTTTTTTTTTTGCTAATTATTAATTTTTTGTCTCGGAGCTAATGATCCACACTAGAGCACACCTAGGAGGGGGGTGAAACATGTGAACGACCATCCTAACACGGACGATCCGTGATGAAGAATATAATGAAAAATCGAAGGAACGTGAAAAGGTTTGGAGTGTGTGTGCAAAATGGTGCTCGAGCGTGTGCAAAACCCCGGGTGCTAGAGAGGCTTTTGCGGAACTAGGCCACACTCTGCCAACAACTGGGTAGCATTGTAGCTTAGCGTGTAGCTTTAGCAGCTAAGGAACTTTCACTGGGTCGCAACAGGTTGTTTCCTCGGCTGTTTGGGGAAGAAACTTTTCGGGAACGGGGCACCGGGGAAAGTTGTGCGAGCACGCGCGACGCGGTCGGAGGCGCGCGCTCTCTCGCTCGGCAGCGCGCTCGCGCACTTTGTTTGCTTGCTCGCGGTGTTTGTTGCTCACGCGCGAGAGCCTTGTTTTAATATGCATGCGCGCGCGCGCACACACACACACACACACACACACACTGCCATGGCATGCAAGGGTTAGCCCGTTAGCATGCTAAGTTGACTAGCCAGCTAGCTTGGTGTGCGTGTGTCTGGAGGAGCGTGTCGAGCTTGCGCCGCTCTAAAACAGAAAAAGTTGCACTCCTGTACAAACACTTCCGTGCCGTACTCTCTCACACACACTTATTTACGCGCGTGTATCTCGATCAGCGTGCGCTCGCGCCGCGCGCTCAACTCCCCACGTTTACCTGTCGCGCCCGGTGCAGCGCGTCGGCGAAACCGTCTGTCTTCATCCCGGGCTGAGACGCCGCTGCTGCCGCTGCTGCTACCGAGGCCTGTCCCTGCGCCAGCTCCGCCATCATCATCATCATCATCCTCCTCCTCCTCCTCCTCCTCCCTCCTTCCTTCTCTCTAGCACCACGGCGGCAGCTCACGCGGCACCACGACGAGAACGAACGAGCGCCGAGAGCGAGGCCGACCCAGGAACCGGAAACGCCTCACGCTGATAGGAAACAGCGCGAGACTACAGTCTTATATAATTATATATTGACATATATACATACACACACACACACA
>JAAIIK010000041.1:1615020-1632533 GCA_014706435.1 Silurus glanis
TTTTGCACGCCCAATTTTTCAGTTTTTTATTTGTTAAAAAAGTTTGAGATATCCAATAAATTTCGTTCCACGTAATGATTGTGTCCCACTTGTTGTTGATTCTTCACAAAAAATTACAGTTTTATATCTTTATGTTTGAAGCCTGAAATGTGGCAAAAGGTCGCAAAGTTCAAGGGGGCCGAATACTTCCGCAAGGCACTGTACATCCAGATCCGAAGAGAAAATTTACTCAATTTAGATTTTATCATTAAGCTACATAAAAAAGCCAATGATACTGATATATTATTAGTTGAGCAGAAATAACTATGGTTTGCAAACAGATATGTTTATGTTATACACGTTTTTAGCTTACTAAAAAGGAATTAAAGTCATTAAGACATTTTGTGAGTTTATATCATTGTTCATTGCTCAATTTGACACTTTAGTGAAATCACAGCGTATTTATCAATTCAATTACAGTTCAATATTAATTTCATTTCAATCTAATTATTTGCTGGACTACTATTTAAAGCATATGCAAAAAAATATAGACACTATATGGCAAAAGTATTGGGACACTCGACCTTTTAAGCTATATGTGGTTCCTCCCCGAACTGTTACCACAATGTTAGAGGTGCACAACAGTATAAGATGTCTTTGGATGCTGTGGCATTAAATTTTCCCGACACTTGAAATAGGAGACCCAAACCTGTTCCAGCAAGACAATGCCCCTGTATCACAAAGCCAACTCCATGAAAATATGCTTTACATGGTGGCCTGCTAACACATGATTCTTATGGTCAGGTGTCCATAAACCTTTGCATATATAGTGCATAATGGACGTGTCTTATGAAAGCTTTGCATGTTATTATCATATAGTTGTGTGGTCAGTCTGTGGAAAATACATAGACCTCTTAATTTATGCTCTACATTCTTGAGGTCTTGATCTCACATCATCAGGATATGAATTATAATATAGCAAAGTATTAACTGACTTTTTTCCCCTCTTTTTTCTTCAGTTTAAATTCATAAATGCAAATACATTGATGTAATGTCGGCTTCTCGTTACAAGTGCCATTGGAGTAGTTCGGACCCTTAATAGCTAAAAGGGTGGATTAGAGTCCACGCACCTAAGGTACAGGTCATCACCTTTAACCCGCTCAGATCAGGGCTCAGACCCAGCCCGAGCTCTCAGCCTTCACTGACTAATACTGAAAACAAATCGAAAGACATAATGAGGGCCCCAGCAAACAAGGCAGTGGCCCCCAGGGTGTGGCTCCAATACGGAGGTTGCAGAGAGCAAAATAAATCTGTTGACTTGGATCAATATGCTACATTACTGACACGCCTGGGGAGAGTGCGCTGTGTATTGTGTGTGTGTGTGTGTGTGTGTGTGTGTGTGTGTGTGTGTAGAGGAGGGTTTGTATCCAAACATGACAAAGCTGGTTATGGCAAAACAGCAACTCTAATATACTCGGTTTGACACTCAGAGATCGAATTTCTGCTCGTGTTGTTGATCATTTCGGAGCTTTTTTACCTAACCTGTTAGCTGAAACATTAGCCTCTAAATTATATATTTCATAAGCTGCTATGAAACATGTTGTCAGCAACGTGAGTGTCACAATAAATTTTAACGGTTCTACTGTAGTTTATTGACTTACATATTTAGGTAGTGTGTTTATATATGAAGAAAAAAAAAGACTAATTTTGACAAAAATCCTACTGCATTCATTTGCTCATCTGATGTGTGAGACTTGTGATCTGGTGTAAGTTAATCCACTTGCACTGATAAAAAGCTATTGATTGAGCACACACTGAGCAGGGACGGAGTGTGAAAGCCCATTGACAGATAAAGCTCAGGTTGGCGCAGAAGCACTGTAACCCGAGAAGAGCACAACTCCGAGTAGGCTTCAAGCAGCAGGCAAAATATTTCTATTTTTCCATCAATATTTTATCACACACGCGCCGGAAAACATACACACCGAGGATTTGACCATAATGGCCCCCCATCTGTTTATAGATCTGGCACGGAGATTAGAAAGGGGTGCATGTGATGCCCTTTGACAGCGACAGACGCCCAGAGACAGGCTTTATGTCGTACATACTGTCAAGGAAGTACGGTTTTATATCGTTTTTTTTTTTTTTTTTCTTTACATTCGTTGACCTTCTACAAAGACTATGTAAATGGCCCATGAATGTTAAATGGTGTATGAAATGAGAACAGTTTGCTGTGTTAGACCCATCTTTCGGAGCTGCTTTAGCGTTTTATAAAACACGAATCTTGGTGTAATTGAAACCGAATAATTGTTTAATTGAATCGTTGTTTGGTTCAATCGACTTGTAGAACCGGTGCATTTTTATAAAGCCGAGGATGTTAACCAAAGCCGCAAAAATGCATTAGCGGAAATCTTTTAACAGCGCTCTGGTGTGTTGATCTCTGGTGTGTGTGCGCTGTAAATCCAGCAGACAGGACAAAGAACGTGAGCTCATTGTCTATCTCAGACCCATTAGTCCATGCTCCAAACCTCTAGGGTTACTTAACACACCTAAGATTTAGGCAGCATAGTCCTGCATTATAATCATAATCACAACATAGATTTACTCAACGGATCCCCTTGAAAATTACTAAGCATCGATTAAAAGTACTTAGCAACGATCAAATATTTATAACCTCAAAACAGGTTCTGGTTCCAAACTTTAGAGTGGATCACAAAAACTTCTGTGTGTAAGTATTTATCCCTCCATCATATCGTACTGAATTGTGCTTGAACCTGAATGTGAAAGCCCGTAATGCTCCAATGCTATGCTAAGGTTTTGGGTTACTGGTGGCAAATGACCTGTTGACCTGCTCGTTCCATTGTTCATGTAGGTACCTTTGTGATGATGGCTGATGTTAATAATAATGGTCAATGAAGCAGGAAGGCAGATGGACACAGTGGAGTCACTTTCACAGCACTCATGGGCAGTTTAATGCTAATAGATTTATTTACACGTTCACACATGCTCGATTCTGATTGGTCAGAAGGTGTAGACTCGTTTTCTGTAACAGCATTTCGGACATTAGTTCCAGCTGCAAACAAACTTGCAGGTTTAAATTAATTAGCTTGTTAGAACACTTCAATCAACATGTTTATTAAAATGACAATCATTCTTATAAATATATATACATATTTATATGTTTTTAAACATTAGCAATACTCAACTAAATGAAATTAGCCCCCTATCTAATGATTTGCTAGCTGAAAGCTTGCTAATATTTTGTAACCTTGCTGTTTAGCCTTACAAGAACATATACACTATATTGCCAAAAGTATTGTGTCATCTGGTCATAAGTACTGTATGCGATTTTTAAACATTGCATTCCACATTTAGTCCCAATTCACTCTTATAATTCTCTCCACTCTTCCACTTTGGAGTGTGTTTAAGGATATTTGTGTTCATCAGCCACAAGGTTATTACGAAAGGCAGGTACTGATGTAGGTGAGGAGGCCTCGGGTGCAGTCAGCGTTCACATTCATCCCAAAGGTGAGTTTAGAGCTCTACAGCATGGCCACTCAAGATCTTTCTCTCCAAAGCATGTAAACCAGTTCTTCAAGGAGCTCACTTTGTGCACAGGGGCATTTCCATGCTGGAACAGGTTCGGTTCAAGTTCAAGTGAATGCAAAATTTTATTATAGCGCATCTAAGGATTGAGTGCCTCCAGCTTTGTGGTAACAGTTTGGAAAATAACCACATATAGCAGAAAAGGTCAGGTGACCCATTACTTTTGCCAATATAGTGTATATTTGATACTCAACATACTTTCAAAACTCAGTAATTACAGTTTTACAGTCCCTAATAGGATAGTTAAGCCAATGTACTTTTAATCTATTTGCTGGATCAAAAATCTATGTTTTGCTGCTGTTACGTCATCGAGCTAGTCACTTAGCTGCTACTTTATGATTTTGAAATGTTGGTCTGAGCAGCGAAAAAACCCTCAGTGTAGTTTTATAGCTATTGATGACCTGAAATAATGGCAGGTTATTGGTTGAAAGATTTGTTCAACACAGCGTGTGTTTATCCATCTAGTAGCATGTCTGAGAGAAATAATAGCATTGATGAGACTCTGGTTTCACAGGCGACATGTGCAGAACAATAGAAGGCTTTGTGTGTTTAAGGATCATGGCAGGCACAGAAAGAGAGAGAGATAGAAAGAGAGAGATAGAACAGCCCCCATTACAGCTCATTCTGTGTGACAAACTTGGACTATTCATGTCCTTTGGTTGTGTCCCGGCCCCCTGAGGATGCCGCTTAATGAGAGATAATTGGCCAAAGGTCAAGGATGATTAACTCCATTGGTTGAGTGTCACCTTTTTTCATACCTGGCCTGACAGGTAGCGCCGTCTCGAGCTACCATATGAGCCACGTGAGACAGGGCTCAAATCTTTGCCATCATATTGTTAGATAGTCTGCAACTTCCTCCTTTTGACAATCAATCACCTTGATGTCCCAAAGCAGCCGTGTCTGACTTCCTTTCTATTGTGGAGATCAAACAAGAGGCAGGGATTGCTTTCACAAACTGGCTCATAATAACAGTGCGGAAAACAGGAGCTGGTTTTTTTTTTTTTTACTTTATGACTTTCCCAGAATATGGCCGGAGCTTCATCCTAAATATGACATTATTTTTTACAATTATTATTATTATTAGCTCTACAACTGGTACTTAAATTGTAAATAATATTTGGCATATTTGTAGTTAAGTAATATTGAATATTCCTGCTTTTAGGGGAAAAATTGCCTTTTTTATGTTAAAGATTCTGAAGGTTTCATGTTCTACAACATTGAGCAGACACACTTATCCAGAGTGACTTAGTAACTTAGTTATCTCATTCATGCAACTGAGCAGTGGGGCTTTGTTAAAAGACCCAGCAATGGCAGCTTGGTGTTATTGGGATTAAAACTCATGACCTTCTTATCAGAAATCCTGCTGGGGTTTAGAGCACAGGGCCAGCAATCGTACAACCAAACTGGAGCAGAGAGGGTTGAGTTATATAACATTTTTATTTGTATTTTACTTGCACATCACCTAGAAGTAAGGTTCAAACATCAATTAGTATACCATCAGTATAAAAAAATAGTTCGAGTACATTTTCATATGTTCATGTGGCTTCATATATTTTAATAATGAAGAGAATATATTGAAACTCTAGCTACTAACATTAATAATTAAAAATGATCATTTCTGAGTATTTCCAGTCTTTTCTCACTGTGTGCTTCATTTGAACAATTCTAATAGTGTCAAAAACACATTTTTTCGAAATACATATTTGAAATCAACAATACAAAACATTTTCAGACATTTAATGGTCTGGAAAATCGTACCTTATTTATTTGCCCTTTGGGGCAAGCATGGATCTGTCTAGTCTCCTGGGATAAAGATAAAATCGTAAGCAGAGTTTCAAGGTTTTTGTTGAATCTCCAGGTCGATTGTCGTCACTTTTAGAAGAACCGTGCATTACAGGTACAAAGTTCATACTGAAATCCGTCAGGTTGGTGTTGAGAAGTCTGTGCTTGAAATGCATATTGTAGAGAGTATGCAGAATGTTCTGGTTTGGATGTTTGTTTGATTGCCATGGAAGGGACCTTATTACAGTCAGCAGGGGGGCTCCTGGTCTCGTTTGTAAGTGCGGCACTGAAAACCACCCAGAGACCATCTCAGCTATGGCTAATGGAACAGAGTGGAGAGGTCAGAGGAAAGGAGAGTGCGTAAGTGTATGTTGAGGAAAGTTTGGTGGACAGTAAATGGCTTGGTGAAGTTTGAGATGTCATTTCTTGTCACTTCTGGGTTCTTGTCCACTTTTCTGTCATTGTGTCACCGTTTCATGTTGGCTTGTTCATGTTGATGGCTAGAAGTAAACCTTGTGCTGTGCTTTAGCTGTGTCAGCTCAGATTAATGATATGTTTATATAGTCAATTCGAGAATTATTCATCAAAATGAGCAAAACTATTTAACATTTAAAATAACCAATTGGTAGCAGGGATGGTGTTTTGGGGTTGCTGAAATAACTTTAAAAGGTTTGCAATTTTATATGGCAAAAACACCGGTTTCAAAAATATACACGAAAAAAGAGAGACATCACACAGTCTCTTTCTGATGTCTAAAAGGTGCTTTAAGTTGTAATTTTCTATTTCAACCATTTTTATATTCTTAGGCTTGTGTTTTTTTGTTGTTGTTCCTACAAACATTTCTGTTCTAAACTTAATAGGCTTTTAGGATAATTTTCGAAAGGTCAATCTAATGAGAAAACTGTAACCCCGTGGCAGAGGCAACCAAGTTTCATCTTACCGTATTTCTGGAAACAAGAAGATAGTCTACAAGGCCAAAAAATTCAAATTGCAGTCCAGATGATACTGCATTTTGTGGGTTGCCTTTATGAAGGCCTTCATTTTGTGCAGTTGTATGCAGAGACCATCTTTAATTCAAAGACTTTCCAAAGAGCTTTTTTTTGTTGCTGCTCCTGCAAGCATTTCTGTGCTAATCTAGATGGACCTTTGGGATAATTAGCTTTTCCAAAGGTGCACCTAATGAGGAAACCATTACCTAATGGCAGAGGCAACCAGATATTGATTTATACTAACCTGGTCTAAGGCACAAAACCGCTCCAAAGTTTCTGCATTATATATTTGAAAACATGCAGATAGTCTGCATGGGCAAAACTTCAAATTGCAGTTCTGATGACACTGTATTTTGTGGGTTGCTTTTCAGAAAGACTTTATTTTTTTGCAGTGATTCTAAATTTTTATATTTGCCAACCACAAAAAATTCAATTAAACAACATTATGTCAGGAAATGTAAATTACCTATAAACGATTAATGATAATGCTGCCTCAATATATGGAGACTTGTGTCCATCGAACATACACTATATTTCCAAAAGTACTGGGTCACCGGCTCATAAGTACTGTATGTGATTTTTGAGCATTGCATTCCACATTTAGTCCCAATTCGCTCTTATAATTTCCTCCACTCTTCTCAGAAGATGTTCCACTAGGTTTTGGAGTGTGCTTATAGATATTAATAGGGATGAGATCAAAGCTCTATAGCAGGCCACTCAAGATCGTCCTCTCCAAAGCATGTAAACCAGATCTTCAAGGAGCTCACCCAGTGCACAGGGGCATTGCCATGTTGGAACAGGTTTGGGTTTCCAAGTTTAAGTGAATGCAAAATTTTATTATAGTGCATCTAAAGACGTACGATTGAGTGCCTCCAGCTTTGTGGTAACAGTTTGGAAAAGAACCACATATAGCAGGAAAGATCTGGTGTCCCAATACTTTTGCCAATATAATGTATGTTAGAAAAGAACAAAACAGCAGAGATAGTTTAAGTGCTTTTAATAAACCGTCACGGACTGTCACCATACAAAAACCATGCTATCAAGTAATCAAAGACTTATACGAGAATAAAGACAGTATGAGAAGATGTATAGGCTGAGTTGTGAAGCTTCGAGTGTTTTACTGCTTCAGCTGGTTTCCTCCCTGCAACCTGTGATGCTCGCGGAACCTGAAAGGAATAGGAAAGAAAGTGAAATTTAATTTTTTGTAGAGACTGACTAAAAAAATACACCATTTCAGATAGAATCTATATTTAATGATGTTAAAACGTATGCACCTACCTGACTGCATTGATCTTGATGAAGCCTGAGGCATCTGATGGATCGTAGTCTCCCTGAACATCCATGCTGGAGGAGAAAGAGGAGGGAAATCAGCTGCTTCAGCAGGTACTCAGATCAGATTCTCATTGAACTACATTGTTCAAGTTCAGAGTCATTATAAATCTGTCTGTGTTGATGATCAGTGGTCATGGGTCATGGGTTATGCAGCGAAGTTTTATTCATCTATTACCACCAAGAAATAATGGCGGTATGAAATCATTCGTCCTGGGAAAAACCTTTTGCTTAATGGTAAGTGCATTGCGAATGTACCGCTATTTCTAATGCTAGTAAAATGTCAGCTTTGTTTTAAATTTAGTATGATTAAAGTAATGCATGCAAGTAGTATGTTCACACTGAGAAACTCAAAATATAGAATACAATTATTTGCCTAAATGACGTACTTAATTGTAGAAGTTGCATTTTGCATACAAACCTGGCATGCTACAATATAAAAACTGTTCTGCCCTAATCTTACTCAAAATGAGAACACCTTTGAAAGATTTTCACCATCATCATTATCATCAAAACACAAACTGGGAGATTATGTTTTGCAGGAACTCTCCAGAAAAGTTCAAGAGTCCTGCAGAATGGAATTTCCAGGTACATTGGAGTTTTTAAACTCCACTCCTTCACAAATACAAAATCCTACTTTTTTAAGTTGTGCATAAATGGCGTTAATGGTTCCAGAGACAGAACCAAGGAACCCTCAAGGATTTCGTTTTTTCTGTGACTACAGCTCATAGACAGAGGATTAAAGTCTTCATCTAAAATCTTCTACACTCTTAAGAAAAAAGTTTCCTCAAGGGTTGTTTGGATGGTTAAGGGTTTGTAGCTCCCAAAAGAAGTTTCACTTGACCCTGGATTGACCCTTAAAGTCAAAGTTCTACATTTTCTAAGAGGGTAGCTCATGGATGAGATTGGATGTGGAGGTTTTACAGAAAATGAACCTTAAATCCCCCCAAGGCTCTCTTCAATAGTTAAAGGTTCTTAGCTCCCTAAAGATAAACCCTCTGTGGTGGAGTTCTGCATAGAACCTTTAAGGGTCCCTCAGAGGGACGAACAAAGAAAAAGGGATGTCAAGGTTTTACAGAATTGTACAGAATACATTATGCTGTCTTCTATACTTGTTTAAACGTTCCTCAAGGGCCTTTCAAACACTTACTCGTTTTTAGTTCTTCTCTGAAAGAAAATATAGGGTACAGTCCTTAAAAAAAGGTTCCTCATGTGTTCGTCAGATGATTATGAGCCCTCAGTGTTCTGAAGGGGTTCCATATACAGTAGTATGTTGTTTTTTCTTTTCATTTGTTACCTGTTTGTACTAGATAGAAATATAAAAAAACAGACTTTGTGCAACAAACATCTCCTGAATGCCTTGTACACTTTTCCAGAGTGTCCACAAGTGTTATTTGTATGTTATTTAACTCCTACATGCAATTATGTAATGGTACTGGTTGGAAAGCTCGACATTTCCTTGAAAGGTTCGGTGGTTCTGCGGTAAAAAGAGCATCAGTCATGCAGCACTTGTCTCATTGTCGTCTCCGTGGTTGGGTTTGATCCTATCTCTCTTAACTTGCTTCAGATAATCGTATGTGCCAAATGAATACAGATAAATGTTCAGAGTGGGCCTCTTTTTTTTTCCTGCTCGACCATAGTCTTTCTATTGATCTGATTTCCTTTCAGTATTTTGTAATTACAGTAGTTTATACCTGCTGCTCTGAGCTGCACACAGAAACCTATTAAGAAGCCTAACACATTAATTAGGCCTTTAGGAAAGAAGGAGGACGATGGAAAGAAAATGTAGGATGTAGGGGAAAAAAAGACAGACTCGGTGAGTAGAGAAGTCTGGGGGAAGATCTGAACTAAATGTAGCAAGGGATGTAAAAACAGACCCCCTTCCTGTACCTTGTGTGTGTATGTGTTTATCCTAGTGTGTAACTCTTAGTATGTACAGCTGTCAGTGTAATCACTCTGTGCGCCACATTGTGACATTTCTGCTGGATCAATACAGCGTGTGAGGGACACCACTGTGCTAATGACACTATTTACTGATCCCTGTTGATTCACCGCAGGGAGACCGAGAAACCAGGACTCTCTCTTTCTCTCACTCACACTCGTCCTTCTTCTCTTGCACACTCAGTTCTTCTTTAAAAGTCTCGATGAAACACAAAGCGACATCCACCGATGTGACCTTTTCAACTGAATGTCTCCATGCTTAACCAGCATGAAACAGGCCACTTCCCCCAGCATGGCCGTGAGGGCCATTAGCGTGCAGCTGAGGCAAGAGGAGAGATCTGGGCATATGGGTGCTCCGCTTTGGTCAGCTCTGAGCCTGCCCCGAGGGCATCCAGGGGTCATGGCACTAAATACATTCACTGTTCTCCCAGGACAAGGCAGAAGGAAAGAGAGACAACGCAATGGATGGAAAAAATTGTAGGAAAGAATCGTTTGTTTCACCTTCTAAAGTTAATGGTACTCTGTAGATTTTTGTTCCTCTACAGATGGTGTCAGCTCAATGGATGACATGCTGAGTGACCTGTTCAAGCATCACACACACCGTGCTTGATCGTGGACAAGGTGCCTACATTTTCTGGTCACTAATGGAAAACTAATGGAAAATGCCCTGATACTTTTTCACACAAAAAAAATAAATAAAAAATGGATCATGGACCACAGAGACAATAATCAGTGGCGCTTTGGTCCATTTAAACCTTGTAGCAGATACTTTTTTTTTAATGGATTTTCATTGAGTGATCTGATTTGAATTAAACAAAAATACAAACAAAAATAAATAATAGTAATAATGCCATAAAACCTGTCTGTATTAGGCTTTTACATTCTTTTTTTTTTTTTTTTTAAGAAAGATTTTTCTTCTTTTCAAAAATTTGATTATGAATAATAATAATAATAATAATAAATATAGAATATAATATAGAATATATATAAAATAATATAATCCTAATAATTGAACTAGACTTGAACTGAGTTGAGCAGCTAGCATTTATTTATTTATTTTTTAGTTTTAGCAACTTTACAACACTTTTATTCATGGTTCAATTCATGTTCTCTATGGTATATGTGATTCTATCAATCGGAAAGATATTTTTAAAAAGTTCAAGGTTTAGTTTTAACACACATAAAACATACTTGGTTTACTATGCTTGTGAGGACCCTCTATCCAATAATTGAATCTAACTCTAACACCAAGTTTTTTTAAATTACAAAAAAAATATTTTTAATAAATAAGCAATTTTGTGGTCTAGTGAAATGTTCTCACTAGGACAAATGAACCTACCAAGATATTAAATGTTATGGTGGTTACCTGACAAGCTCTTCGTTGTACAGAGATTTGGGTGATTCCCGACCCAGGATATAGACGTGGCCTTTGAACACAGACAGCTGCACTTTGCCCTCTACATTCTCCTGAGACTTGGCAATGCAATGGCGCACAAATTCACACTCTGGGCTGTACCAAAATCCTAGCAAAGGTGAGAAAGGAGGCATTAATCACTACAGAAAAAATAGATTGAATTCTGTATCAACAAAGAAAATCTCATCCACCGTTAATCAGATTTAAACATTTTAAAGATACTTTCGGAGTTTCTTGAATGACTGTTGCCACTTAATGTTCCTGGAGTGTTTCTATAAAAGCCAGAAGACCTTTAGAGTAGTCTGATTTCCCTTTTATGGAATGGTATATACATTAATAAATCTTTCACCTACCTTTCAAATGTAGAAAAATGCCAGTTTTATGTACAAATCTTTTAAAACTTTTTTAATAGTATTATACCTTTATGTGTTTTGGAAAACTATATCTTTTTAGAGTTTTTTTTTTTAAAGACACATGCATGTGCCCTTTTGTTTCTATGCAACAACCTAAGTAATTTATGAAGATGTACTCTATGAATATTAATATAAATGTCTAGATGTTCCATTTTATTTTCAATTAAAAACTTAGTTTCCTCAAACATTCAGCTGAAATACTTTGCTATGCCTCTTGTGAAACATGCCAAAGGTGTTCTTCACTAGTTGGAGATTTCTTTCTGTAATCCAGTTCATCCCAGAGATTGGATATATGCTTCGCAGTCCAGTTGGACTTGCATGGCATGGGTTGGCGTATGGAATGGTTGCCATGTTGTTTCAGTATTACTTTCACCTTCCCTGCTCCCCAGCTTCAACCTCCATGTTTGACTGTGGGGGTGAGGCACTCTGCTAACATCTTCTTTCCTGTTTTCTGTCTTATATAAGTTATGTTAGAGCCAAAATGTCACATTTGGACTCATCTGTCCATAAAACATGTAGAAATGTCAAGCTTAGAACTCCAATACTTGTGTGTTTTTGCCCTTTTACCTAGTTTGCTGCATAGACACAAAAGGAACCTTTGTGCATTTGTTTGAAAGATGTTAAAAAGTTGAGGTGTTTCCAAACGTTTGACAGGCACTGTAAATCTGTGATTTCAGACACAGCTAATAACAAAAGTCATTTTGTCCATGAGTTTAATATATCACTATGCTGCTCCAAAGCACCAAGCTTATTGTAAAATAGTTGGGAAGAAAAAAGTGGAAAAGAATTTTAATCAGTTATGTATCTTGGTAATATTCCTACCAATTTCTAATATAGGAATGTATACTATCAAAAAATCTTTTGATCTCATGCAGAGAAAAAGAAGACTTTAAAATGTATGGTAGCAAGCATACAATTAATTATATCCGTATCTTAAATTCCTAAATAATTCAGGGGAATTCAAGCTATTAACTAGGTTTATTCCTAATATAAACCGCATTAGAAATACTGCATTAGGTCTGAAAGTTATGATCCATTGTGTAAAGCCGAGCTACACAGAATTCTTTTTTCTTTAACACTCCCCACCATTTTTCCCCCTGCTATTAGTGTGTCCACTAAGGCTGTGAGTGTCTGCAGGTGTGAACGAAGCCCTGCGTTTAGTCCGTCCATCTCTCTCTTCTCTGCAGGACAGCAGGGGCCGAGCACTCCCTCTCTGGCTCCGTCCGCCTTCGTTTCCCCTGAACACAGGAGTCTAATGAGTTTAATCTGTTCACACCTTTGTAAGGTGCTCCGTTCCCCTGTGCCTGTTCTCACTCCCATGTGGCTTTAATTGCAGGGAGACTGATCTGTAATTAGCCACTAATGAGTTCAAATCCTATTATGGGAAGGGAAGATGGGCCAGAGAGCAGCCTGCTGCCTGTGACGAAGAGATTAGGACACCTGAGCCAGAGAAGGACGGAGAATAAAAGAAGAGGCTCGGTGTGAGAGAGAAAGGAAGGAGCTAGGTGCTCACATTTGGGCTTTATTATTATGTAACATCTGTTACTGTATGTGACTTGTAATTGAACGAAAAGAGAACAGGAACTTTTACGCAAAACAATCTGGTATTTGTGCTCTTACAGAAATTAATAAAGAGTATATATGTACACATATGTGTATATAAATAGATAGATAAATATGGACGTGTAGTAGACCTTTCTCGCTTCGTTCAGGAATATTCCAAAACCAGACCATTTAATGATTTGCATATCATTAAATGTTATTATACAATATTTAATTGGAAAAAAAAAATTGCCTCAAGTCTTACCATTATACAAAAGTTTAGAGAACTTAATTCCCAGCCCTTGCTTGATAGACCTGACCTCTCTGTCCATCGTGAAAGCCTCGATGTCCAGGTGAGCATGATAGAGAATGGTGCCTCCGGGCGTCTCGTAGATACCTGACAGGAAGCACGAAATGAAAAATGTACACGTAGGAGAATGATATCTGAACAGAACAGCAAGCATTATAAATAAACAGAGCTATCAAATTGTCTAGAAGATGCTAGAATTGATAGAGTTGATGAGTCTGGTCATTGTCCAGGTATCATCATTAAGATAATAAAGTCTGCTGACCAGCGTGCTGTCCATCACCTGTTATAGACAGAGCAATGAGCGGAAATGATAGGGTAACAACCCTCAGCTGCCAAGATCTACTGCTCTGACTCTTCCACCCTGCAATTTACAACCTCCATGTCTCTATGTGTGTGTGTTTGTGTGTATGCTCGTGGGAGACGGATATTTAACTTATGCACAAATAAAGCTGTCACTCAGTTGTCTAAAGAGAAGCAGGACAGCAAGATGGGACGCAAAGGTTTTATCCATTTGAACAGGTTTATACAGTGGCACATTAAATCATGGAGACAACGTTTCTGGTACATACCAATACTGCTCTATTCTGCACAATCAAATGATGAGCGTATTCACTTTATCATGATAAAAGCACAAATTGGCCTGTTCAATTTGAGCAAAATATAGAAATGCATATTTTCTGTTCAATTTGAGCCATGTTAAAAAGGAGCTAATGCTAACATTCAGTACAGCTGCTACCCTGAGCCGTTTTCTAGCATTTTAACAAAACATCTGAGGTAAATTTTGATCATTTGTACACTTTTATCACATTTATAGTGTAGTCGCCATCAAGTATTTTCATCTTTTCTTGTTAAAAGCACCAACATTTATATAGGTTTACTGACATTTTTGAGGTAAATGTTAACATTTCCTAAAGATTTATTTTAGCGTTTGTTAGATATGCTAGAATGTACCCTACATACCAAATGCTTTGTTCTATGAGGGTAGTGTTTGCAGTTGACTCAAACTTTATTTATAGTAATAATTTACCTGCTGTAAATCTTTTCCTAGAAAATTATCAACATATCTGAGGTAAAAGTTGATATTCTCTACTGATTTGTCTCTTTTCTGGTGTCATTAAAGTCTTTCTATGCACAACCCCAAATTTGAAAAAGTTGCGACGCTGTGTAAAATATCAAAATATCAAACGCTTAATCTGAGGAAATATACCGTTTTAAGGAAAAAATAAGGTAATTTTGGATTTGATGGAACATTTTGCAACTAATTAGGTTATGATTGGATATATCTTAGAGACAGTTTCACAGAAATAAAGCTTGACATAGGTCAATTGTAAAATCATTTTAAAATAATGTTTCTCAGTATCGAATTGCAAAGATTTGTATTTAACATTATCTAAAATTTTAGGGTGTCTAAAAATATCTACACCATTGAGTATCACAATATTTTATCGCGATACAGTATCGATTCTCAAAAACGCAATACCGATATTTAAAAACATCGACCGTCCATGCGCACACTGCCACACACTTATAACCAGACAAAGCTCAATTTGTGGGTTGAAGAATAGTGCGATATACACAAACCTACATTTAGACTGGACTACACTTGCAAGAGTGCAGCTCCTGCATGTCTTTCCTTGCCCTACTGCACTCTTCCTTTATAGAAGAAAGAAACGTCTTTCTTACTCTTTTGTTCTTGACTCCAAAGGATTGTAGCTTTTGGATTTAAAACACTAGTTAGTGCTCAAATCATGCTTTTACTACTAGCCTAAAATTAATGGTAATACTAATTATATAATACAATAATAATAATCATCACCATCCTCAATCTCACTTCATATTTGGTGTCATTAACTACTATATGTGCATATGTTTAAAACATTTTTTTTTCATGACCATGTTAGGAACAATCATACAAATTGTGTTTATGTATTGCAAAACACTTAAAACCACTAAGATGTGATACGGATAAAGCTGGCACAGGGTTCATGGTATGGGTAGGTTTAAGGGGTTAGGGTTAGCAGTGTCGTTTTAGATGTAATTAATGCAAATGTACATCCCACTGTGTTCTGGTTAAATAATTTTTTTTACGCTAAAGTTTGCATATGGTTGTGTTTTCTTGAAAGATTTCCTAAAATTATATCCTATTCCTAAAATAAGAAATATCCCAATATACCGCCTTGCTTACGGTATCGCAATGTACAGCAAAATATTGTATCGCAACCCCTGTATCGTGATACGTATCGTATCGCCAGATGCTTGCCGATACACAGCCCTAATCTATTTTTCAACATTGATGGTGCCTTTACAGGTGTGCAAGCTACCTTTTCCATTCTGTATTTATTCACATTTTTCCAACTTTTTTTAAAAATACTCTGGTATACATGTTTATGCTGCTATATGTGCACAGTGTTTTATCAGCCTTAATTGTATTCATCTTTTTTCATGTTACGAACAGAAATTCACTAGTTCTTATAGAGCAGATTATATACACAAGGTGCCAGGTCACATTCAGTTGAAAAATTCAGGAAAACACACAGAATTATATCACTGCTAAGTGTGACTATGAGATAAGTAGAATTGCTCCAGAGTCCTTTTAATAGCAAATTATCAAGACATATGTGGAAAAAAAAAATTGACATTTCCTACAGTTCTGTCTCATTTCTAGCACTATATACCTTTAAGATATTCTGGTGAAATACATACTCTGCACTGAAGACAGCACTATTCTCGCGCCTATAAATAGTCTAATCACAAGAAGCAAGGGTCTTTAGTTAAATCCACAAGTTTCTACCAAGCATTCCTCTATATCACAAAGCTCTTAATTGGGAAGCAGGCCTCAGGCCGGCAGAGGGAAAGCTGAATCACCATAGATCCTTCTGCCCAAAACAGGACTTAAAAAAACGACTGATCTTTTAAGCACTGAAATCTGGCAATCTGATACATTAAGGCTCTGTGGATTTAAGCGAGGCCAGAGCCAAAGAACTAAAGTGCTCCAGTTCCATAAGGGGGCATCTGATAACTCCTTGAATTAAGCTCCCTAAAGGAACGGACTGGCTAGCACAGATTATCCAGACAAAAGCTTGCTGATTTGCAAGCATTAATCTTTTAAAGTGTGTGAGTGTGTGTGTGTGTGTGTGTGTGTGAGAGAGAGAGAGAGAGAGAGAGAGAGAGAGAGAGAGAGAGAGAGAGAGAGAGAGAGAATAAGATAGAGTAGGAGAAAAAGGTAGCCTAAATGACACAGAAAAGTAGGTGTGTGTGTGTGTGTGTGTATGGGTAGTAAAACTACTCCTTGCTTGGCTCATGGCTATTTCGGCGCCCCGCCCTGCACAGGTAGGCCGAAGCAGCTTAGCATTATTATTGCTATCTGAACAGATACGTCTCTCTCTCTAGACAGGAGTGTGGAATTAACGCCAGGTTTTAACACTTCAAAGCCTCTGTCACACAAAAATACACATGCAAATTATGCTCAATTGCACATAACCCGAGGCATGTTCAGAACCAGCTAACGGCCAGTGACGGGATAAGCAAACTAAATGAATTGAATAGTTAAAGCAGATAATCACTTATTACAAACCTATCACTGATTTACTGATATACACATTAACCAACATGCAAATTATATTATATAATTAATTTAATATAGTTATCCAAGAAAGAATTATATATATATATATATATATATATATATATATATATATATATATATATATATATATATATATATGGCATTAATTGTATTAATGCACGATTGATGCAGCATGCATTTCTGTTCTGTTTGCCCATTTTTATAATTAATATAAATAAATATAAAAGAGGTGAAATTAAAACCTTTAACGCAACCCACATTTATTCGCAATGTCCTTACTTTACTCAAATATTTAAAGAATAAATAAACGGAAAAAATAAATGTAATCACTAATTATTTGTTTTATTGATGCGCCAAGTCTCAAATTAAGCACTAAAATCCGGCAATTACAACCGTCCGTGTGGAAACACAGCAAAAGTTCCTTTTGGTGTCCTGATGATTTATGTCATTTAAAACACCATAATTAGCTTGTTTTCAGGCAATTTAGAGTTGCATGAATGTACTCCTCATGAATCATTACAGATAATAGGATACAAAAAATTTAGTCTTTTTTGCTGTGAATGTAAGAGGTGAGTTTGTGTGTGTGTGTGTGTGTGTGTGTGTGTGTGTGTGTGTGTGTGTGTGT
>JAAIIK010000041.1:1646962-1685633 GCA_014706435.1 Silurus glanis
AAAGAAAGAAAGAAAGAAAGAAAGAAAGAAAGAAAGAAAGAAAGAAAATGATTTTACATTATTCCTAGAGTGTATTTCAGGACAGACTCGTTTTTTTCGCCGGCTCTTACATTTCCTCCGCTTCCTTTAGAGGAATTAAAGGTCATTTTCTAACAGTAAGAAAGCAGGAAGCTGAGAACAAGTTAAACAGGTGTGAAATAAAGGTGAGACTGAAGCCTACAGTTAGGAGCAGTATGCGGATATAGAAAAGAAATTGCTGTTTAATGTATGAAGGGTATGAAGATGAATAGAACAGTTAAGTTAGTGTTAGTTATATAGCCATTGTTCTCTCTCAGAGAGAACTACTTGGTAGTACAAGTACCAAGTTCCCACAACACATTAAGTCTTTCGGCTGAAGTTACACAATTACACAATTATTTAGGGATCGTGCCAAGTTACACAATCATGAAACCACCTTTAAATAAGAAGTAAAGTTAAGGTTTAAAAAAGTCACCACAGTGGTTCTGTAAGAACAAGACATTATAGATTAAGATTTTACACTGGAAAACAATGTTGATTGATTTCACTTACAGACTTTTCAAGAATTGCTTATGGTTCAAGCAAGCAAGCAAGAAAGAAAGAAAGCAAGCAAGAACGAAAGAACGAAAGAAAGAAAGAAAGAAAGAAAGAAATACTTAAAGCTTGAAAGAAAGAAATACTTAAAGATTGAAAGAAAGAAAGAAAGAAAGAAAGAAAGAAAGAAAGAAAGAAAGAAAGAAAGAAAGAAAATGATTTTACATTATTCCTAGAGTGTATTTCAGGACAGACTCGTTTTTTTCGCAGGCTCTTACATTTCCTCCGCTCCCTTTAGAGGAATTAAAGGTCATTTTCTAACAGTAAGAAAGCAGGAAGCTGAGAACAAGTTAAACAGGTGTGAAATAAAGGTGAGACTGAAGCCTACAGTTAGGAGCAGTATGCGGATATAGAAAAGAAATTGCTGTTTAATGTATGAAGGGTATGAAGATGAATAGAACAGTTAAGTTAGTGTTAGTTATATAGCCATTGTTCTCTCTCAGTCAGAGAGGAACACAGTATTGTTGATCTTTCAGCTTTAAGGGATAAAGACTCTTCACACTTTACGGCGTTCTGAATGAGCTGCTCTGACGTTTCTGTGCAGTCAGCGGATTGCTGCTATTGTTAAATCTGTCTGGGGTTTTTTTTTATTTTATATGAACTCTATAGCTTTTAATCCAAAACACAGCTGAAACCTCGGCCACTGGGAAAGTCCTCCATTTCATATTATCATCAGTTAATCAGGGTGCGGTCAGGTGGGAAAAGTGCTTCGGTGGCGAATATTTAAAGTTCTGTTTTGACGGTTGGAACTAAAGTGTTCACCCAGTCAGCTGGGCCAAACCCAGTCAAATCCCAACACTGCTTGGAGCTTATTTGTCTAACAGTGTCTAGTAAAACAATATTTCATTTTGATTGCATGCAAAAAAAGAAAAATGAAAGACATGAAAGGGCAAAAGAATTGGGACATCTGACTTTTTCCAGCCATATGTGGTTCTTCCCCAAACTCTTACCACAAACCCGAAGGCACACAATTATATAGGATGTCTTTGGTAGCATGTATGTGGTAGCATGAAGTTTTCCCTTCACTTGAACCTGTTCCAGCATGGCAATGCCCCTGTGCACAAAGCCAGCTCCATGAGCTTATGGTTTACATGAGTTGGGGTTGAAGATCTTCAGTGGCCTGCTATAGAGCTCTGAACTCACCCCTAACAATAAATGGAAGGTTGGGGGATCAAGCCCCAGTGTTGCCAAGCTGCCACTTTTGGGCCCTTGATCAAGGCCCTTAATGCTCTGACCTCCAGGGGGCACTGTATCATGGCTGACACAAGCTTCCTAACATCACTGGGATAGGTGAAGAAAGAATTGAAGTGTAATGTACATGTGAGAAGTATAAAGCACATTTCACTTTTTTTTTTAACCTTTAATAAGATGAATGTGAACGCTGACTGCACCCCAGACCTCCTCACCTCACCTACATCACTACCTGACTAACACCCATGTTGCTGAATAACTACAAATCTCCACAAGCACATCTAGTGTCTTCACAAGGCACAATCTAGTGGAACATCCTCGCAGGAGAGTGAATGTAATTATAATAGCACTATAATAGTGACAATCAATAGAACACAGATAATTATTTTTTAATGACACAAACAAACCTGTTTGTTGCTTTGTTTGTTGTAAGATACACCGATCAGTAATCACACTATAATATTATAATAATCTCTTCATCATGGCACTTGTTAGCAGTGTTGGGCAACGTTACTTTTAAAAGTAACGCATTACAATATTGAGTTTCTCCTCAAAAAACTAATTACGTTACTTAGTTACTTTTTATGGAAAGTAATGCGTTATATTACTTTTGCGTTACTTTTGCGTTACTTGTATCTCTTTCACGCCTTACAGGTGTAACAGGTGTAATATAGATAATTGCCATTAAGAAATAAGTTATATTAGGGCAAAAGACATGTCTTAAACATTTAAAATGTTTAATAACTTCTTAGAGAACAATAAGATGATCGACTAAATTTTGACCACAAGGCTAAACACTTTCCAGTCGCACTTCTGTACACTGCTTTTCAATCTGCCTTCGCCGTCAGGAATGTAACGTGCAATTCCGTAAATATGACCTCGTCCTCGTCTACATCATTCTCTGCTTCATCATCAGCTTGAAACATTCTGAACGCTTTTACAAAGTTCACGCTATTATCAGTGACCGTGGCAGTTTATCTTCCCACAAAGAGCAAATGAGCTGTGAATTTGCTCTCTCTCTCTCTCTCTCTCTCTCTCTCTCCGCTGCGATGGCATCGTACATGTGTCTCCCACGGAAAACTTTTATTCTGAGCAGTCTATAGATCACACATCTGTAGTGCTGTGCTTTGCATGCAGATGTTTTTTTTTTTTTTTTGAAGTGGTATTTTTTGCAGTTGACAAGAGCTTTTCACCAACACATAATCTACACTTAACCATTATTCCTTTCTCCTTTTCCTCGACTATTTCAAAATAATAAGAATACTTCCATCACAGTAATGTAATCCCTAGTTTGCTTTCTGACCAGCTTCTGTTCCCGCTGCTCGCACGTCTGAGTGCGCGATTCTACGTGACTACGTTCATTTTAATTCAGTATTTATTTTTTTATGCAAAATAATTTAACTGAAAAGTAACTCACATTACTTTTTTAAAAAAGTAACTCAGATATTAGTGTGTAAATTTATAAAGTAACGCGCTACTTTACTCGTTACTCCAGAAAAGTAATATTATTACGTAACGCACGTTACTTGTAACGCGTTACCCCCAACACTGCTTGTTAGTGGGTGGGGTTTATTTATTAGGCAGCAAGTAAACATTTTGTACTTAAAGTCGACATGTTGGAAGCATGAAAAATGGGAAAGCGTAAGGATTTGAGCGAGTTAGACGAGGGCCAAATTGTGACATCTAGACGATTCAGAGATTCTCCAAAACTGCAGCACTTTTGGGATGTTCCTGGGCTGGCCAGAATCTATCAAAAGTGATCCAAGGAAGGTGTCCTTCAAGTCTCTGACACTTCTACACAAACGGACGTATGTCTCCCTGATAGCAAACCATGTCTGGATATTGATAATGACAGCATTGTATCCTGTTCTAGTGCCAGTGTTGATTCATGTATTAGTGCATGTGAGGATCTTACTGGTCAGGCCAGTGAAGATTCAGCTGGAGATTTTTTCTGATGTCATTTGTTTTTTTTCCCTTATGCATGTTCCCTCAACTAATGACTCTGTTTTTACAGGACACGCTCGCCAAAAACTATTTATTCTTTTACTATGACCTGGTCAACCTGACCTGGTCGAAATGAACATGCAGCAGAATGTGTTTTTTTTTTTTTTTTGGCTCATAAATTTAGAGTTTAAACATTAAGCATGCTTACAAATTATCCTACACTGAAAAAGTAAAGTGTCTCAGTAAATTTGCCCATGTAGTGAATAATCCTTCATTGAGATGTTTGTAGTGCAAAAAAGTCAATATCTTACCAAGTAAGCGATGACATCATAGCCTTGTTCCTTCAACCACACCAGGATGCAGGACGTGTCGAGACCGCCACTGTATGCCAGGACCACTGTACCTTTGGACATTTTTCCTCCTTTAGTACCTTTTGTAAGCCAGGCAAAGTACAATTAAAGTCTAACCAACCAGCCAACCATGACATTGACATTGTTGCTCTATGAAAGCAAACTAAATCTTTAATCAGAGCAAAATCTGGCCCTGATGTATAACACAGATTATCTGAGAACACATTTTAATTGCAAAGATAACAGTAAAGCATATTTGCTTTGAAGTCGTGAAGCTAAAAACACAGATTTGGATTGAAATCGGTTCAAATAAACATAATGTGTAAATACGCAGTGGGTTTTATTTTTGTTTGCTTATATTTTAGATTTATATTTGAGTTCATTTTAAACCCCGCATCAAACTAACACCAAAATAGAATAACATTTCAATGAAGTATTTCTATTATGTTATATAAATAAATACATTAGGCTTTTAATGCAATGAAAAGATGCAAATCTTCATGAATCCTGAACTGAATCAAAAACTTTTTTTTTTATTATTATTAATTAAAAGCCACAAGAACAAGATGTATTACATAATCATGTCAAATTAAAACTAACTCCCAGAGAAAAAGAAAAAAATTGCTTATTTGTTTTTTGTTTGTTCCAAGAGATTTACATACAATTTGAATAATTAAATGGGAAATGTTTGGTCTTTGGATATTGAAATTTTCCCAATAAAATAAACAAATGTATAATATGTTGTTGTTTACAAATCACAATTTTAATATTCGGAATAATAAGGCACATCAAATAAACATATTTCTATCCCACATTCCATATTTTTTATTAATACAGAATTCCATATCCTTCCAAAATAATCTTGAGTAAATACAATGAGATAAAAAAGAGGATGAAAAATGGTTTCTTTTTCTTGAAAACAGAATTCACAGATATATGATATATTCAGCTTAAATCTTTCCAAAACATGCTTAAGTATTTTGCAAGAAATCTTTAATTTTGTTATTGATACAAAATTATTTTTTTTGCCATATTTTATCCCAAGAAATATAACCAAATAAAGAAAACCTTTTTTACTGCAGGTAAAGATACAGAACAAAAAGCATTCCTTATTATCTTATTACTACACTGTTGTTTTAAAACATCAACATTTTCAATAATAATGTTTTTTTACAAGGATTAACCGTCAATTCCTTATGAAATATAGTTTTTTATAAAAGTCACACTCTTTGGAACTGCGTCAAAAACAACAGCAAATTCTCTTGGTTTAATTGGTAGTTGGAATTCTTGAAGAAATGTAGTATATGACAACAAGTACATGAGAATTAAATAACTGCCTTAATAAAAAAATACCTTAATTGATTTAGGTATGATAATATAAAGATTTGTTTCTAAATAATACATTTTTGTTATTCCATATGAAATGGAAAATTGTGCTTATACACCAAATTCCATGCATTTCAACAAAAAATCACTGCCTCTCAAGACTATTAAACATATAATTAGAAAATACATTCCAATCTCTATTCCTTATAAACTATTAACCATTGTATTTTAAAGGTGTCATTAAGAGTATTATAATCTAAGACCTCTAGTCCTCCTTGGTCTTTAGGATTACAAATTATTGATAACTTTTTTGAACTTTCAGTTTGAAGCATAGTGACGTCACGAGGGGAATTTTCTCTCATTGGTGCTTAAAAATATGATGAAACCTGAGCAAGAAAAAATGTATGTAAATTATATATACAAATCTGATCAAGATGCAATTTTGTTGTGCACATGGGCAAGGAGAAATGAACAAATTCCACCTTTTAATTGACATTTGTTAAGCAAAATATCTTAAAACAAAAAGCTAGACCTTTGCCATAAAAACAGCAAAACCTGCAATATAATTATCTAAAATGTAACAAACGGAATACTAATTAATCAGATATACTCACCCAGGTAGCAGATAAAGGTAAAAAAAAAATGAAAAGGACCTCGATAAAGAAGAGGAAAAAAAAGAGCAGAAGCTTCCTTCTAGGAACAGCAGCACCACGCGTGGACATTATATATAAGTCCTTGTTTCGTCAGCACGCCGACTGGCAGCCAGCCAATCAGACAGCAGATCGGCATCAGGGGCGTGGCTTAAATGGCCATGTGTCAACGCGTCGCCTGCTGTAATGTTCTGAGGGCTTGCGTTGCACGTGCACAGGGTTTCATTTTTTATTCTCCTTTTGTCTTCCCAGAAGAGTGAAGGTTATTTTAGCAGGAAATTGGTACAAAATATGGACCAGGATGTTCAGAAAGCACATACGAATCTTATGGTCAGGTGTCCACAAACGTTAGTCCATATAGTGTGACAAGAAATTCTTGAATTGACTACACTTCCTCAGTCTGGATATAATGTATATATGTAATACAAGCTGTTCACGTTAGTCTAATTTTGTTTTCATTATGTAACACACCCTTATCTTGCAAATCTACCTTGAAAGAATTCTTCCTGTAAGAGAAACGCATGGGAATATCATTGCCATTTCTTCTATTCAGGAAACATCTGCTGGAAAATCCAGGTTGATGTTTACAGAAAAAACGCCTTCTAATTATTTTAAAAGAAATTTGAAGCCAAGCTGTCACTCAACGGCCTCCGTTTTTGTTAATCTTATCAGAATTCCTGTAACAGTTGATCTTTTGATAATCACAGTTAACTTTTTAAAGTCTATCTACATTTTTACTGCAGTTTGTAAACAAAAACAATGAAAAAACATTATGTAAATAATGATATTAGCAGACCTTTCAAGGAAAATATATATCCAAAAAATTGCTTATAATTTATTTTATTAAAAAAAAATGTATTTATCCATTTTTGTTTATCTTGAAAATATAATGTACCTAGAATAATGAGCATATGAGTATTTAGAGTAAAATTTTTGCAGAGCAATACTATTTTCTCCATTAACTCCAATAACATCTATGACATTATGGTACAAGTCATAAGTACTTTTATTGAATTTATTATGTAATTAAATCATTTAACTGGGTCAATTTAAAGACACAAATTTCCTGAAAGAAAGAAAAAACAAATACAGAGAAACAGATTTGAAAGTAGCAGGTTTATGACCTACAGTGGTGCGTTTGGACACAGACAGTGCGGTTAGATTGAAAATATATGAGGTGATTTCATCATCCATCTTCCATAACCCTTTTATCCAAGACACAGTTGTTGTGGATTCAGAGTTTACACCAGACACACTAGTCGCTCAGAGTGAATGATTGTTCGCCAGACAAAACATTACCTGGCTTTGCCATCCTGTCACCTGATCATTTAAAATGTATTTTCAAAGACACTATTATTCATACTGTCATATTTTAACAATAATCACAGATGATGGAACAAAAACACTAAGAGGGAACTTGATAATCCATAAGATCATAATTCCATAAGACGTTTTGAGCATTCAACACTTACACCCACATTATTATTGTTATAATAACCTACACTCTTCTGGAAAAATGTTCCACTGAATTTTCAAGTACAGTTGTGGAGATTTGGGCTTATTCCACCACAAGGGTATTAATAAAGTCAGGTACTGATGTACATGAGGGAAGGAGGCCTCGGGTGCAGTCAGCGTTCACGTTCATCCTAAAGGTTTTCAATAGATAAGAATATAGAATATAAGAAGACAGCTAACACCCTGAAACTGAGTTACAGTACAGTTGCCAGGATCATACAGAGGTTCTTCAAGATGGATTCCTCTCAGAACAGGCCTCTCAGGGGTCCATCAAAGAACATGAGTCCTCGTGCTGTGCGAGGAAAAACAGATGCATGAGAGCTGCAGCATTGCTTTAGAGGTTGCAGAAGAGGAAAGTCCGGGTCAGTGCTAAGATCATACACCGCACACTGCAACAAGTCAGTTTGCATTTTCGTCATCCCAGAAGAAGCCTCTCCTGAAGTTGGGTCACAAGAAAGTCCGCAGTTTGCTGAAGACAACCAGTCCAACAGCATAAATAACTGTAACTATGTCCTGTTGACTGATGAGACCAAGATAAACTTGTTTGACTCAGATGGTGTCCAGCATGCGTGGTGCCACCCTGGTGAAGAGAACCAAGAAAATTGTGTCTTGCCTACAGTCAAGCATGGTGGTGGTAGCATCATGGTCTGGGGCTGCATGAGTGCTGCGGTTAATTTCTATAGTATTGTCCATTGAGAAAATATACTAAAATGCTGAAATGTGTGTGCACTTTTGTAAGATGCTGTATGTTATGATACAAGAATACCTGCAAAAAGAATTTCTTGGTCTAAATATTTGTTTTGAATCCATCATTGGTATAAGGTTTAAGGTGACCGTGAGTCTTGTCTGTATAACTATAATGAAGTGTACACAATTTGTGCAACGGTATCGATCAAGAACCTGCTCTATGAAAGTCACAGTGCAGAAAGTATGAAACACAATCTGGGCCTGAAAAAAAGAGCTAAACATGAAACCATATAAATTAGTCATTTTAATATTTAGCCAACAACGATTACAGGGAAAAAAGTCTTTGAAACAAGTCAAATCTCTCTTTTTTTGCTTTTATTATTTTTTTTATCTGTGTCTGAAAACAAAAATAAATCAAAAAATACATTATAAACTTCTGTAAATCAGAGTGTTATTTCAAACGATGGCAAAAACACAGATCAAGACGAAGTTCGGCTGACAGAATAGACCTTCTTCTGACCTGTTCCACCTGTGCAGATGTGTAAAATAGTGTTTGTTTTTTTGTATAAACCGCGAGGATGTCTACTGCCCGGATCCACGCTGAGACTCAGACAGTACACAGTCCACCTAGTGCGAAAATGGAGCGCTCAGAAGGCTTTGTACCTCCGCCTTTTAATTCTGTAGGGCGGTTTATAGAAAACAAATCCCCTCGACTGAACCACGACCAGTGTTACAGGAGGCCCCGCGCACCCCGAACGCAAGGGCCATTTTAATTTGATGTGTGGATCGATCTGAGGGTGAAGGAAACAATGGTGCCGGTTCGGTATCCGGTCGTATTTCAGTTGAAGCACTAAGTTACTGTTGTTTCACAGAGTCTATATGCGTACACATTCACAGCTATTTCTCAAGTGTTTTAAAAAACAACAACCACATAGCAATGCACATGAGAAGTGAAGCATCCAGACACGAATACATTTACAATGCTTTAAAGACAGCATCCTGGTCAACCGTGACAGAGGGGTGGGAAGGAAAAAATAATAATCAATGTTAACTCAGACAGTTCGGTATCTTTCAGGGTCTTTTCAGTGGGATCTGATCAGGCATCTTAAAAACTCATGTTTTTGCCATTGTGAATTATTCTGTAAAAACAACAAAAAAAAAGTGAGAAACCAAAAAGAAAAAAAGATGAGCAGGTGAAGAAGAGAATGGAGGTTCGGTTCTTTTAACATTTGCGGGTCCTTGTGTCCTGGGCAGTGGGTTTGTTTTACTGTATGAGGAGATGCCCCCTCCTTACCACTCCTTTTTCTTCTCGTCCATGGACACGCCCCCCGGACCAAGAGCCACTACTAGCAGCAGGCCGCCGACAACCGACGTGGTCTGGAAGAAATCGTACTTGAGGAAGTCGTGCATGGGTTTGTAGGTAGGCACCGTCCAGAAGGCGTTGAAGTAGACGTTGATGGCCATGAGCCACACCACCAAAGTGAGAGCCGCAAGCTTGGTCTTGAAGCCGATGGCTACCAGAATGATGAGGGCTGTGCCCACCATGTTTTGGAGGATCTAAAAGAGGAATGAGAATGGAACGTGAGGGTTTTGATCATTTGAGTGCATATAGTTGTGTTTAGATTGAAATTCATATTGTAGTGTACTATACACTTTAAAATCATTTTAATAAAATCCATAAGCTGTAAATCTATCATGCCCCTTTAACCATTATAAATCAAAGGAATGAGAAAGTGAGGGAGGTTGTGCATGTGTGTGAGTTCATGAGTAAACAGAGTGTGTGAGTAAACTGAATATGTGATTGAATGGTGAGTGGATTATCGCTAATAAGTGAGTGACCGTGGATGTGTGGATGAGTGAACATTTTTTATTAGGAGGCTTTTTTACATAATGTACAGAAAACAACCTTAATTAGCGTTTTATTTTATTTTTTTACACAGCTGGTCTTTCTGGAAAATTTGTGAAAATGTAAAAAATGTGAGGATATGCAGCAAACCTTTGTGTGTTTGTACTCTGAAACCTTGGAATGTTTGGGGCAAGGAGAAAAGCTTTTTTCATATTTCATTCTCACGAGTACAAAAGGGGAATCCTTCGAATATTTGTTATATATGTACAGGGCAATTAGTGTGAGAAGTCCTCACCGAGAAGAAGTTGGAGTCGAAGTGCAGCAGCGTCATGAACATAAGAACGAGGAGGACGCGGCCACCCAACTGCATGTACTGCTTTGGGGAGCTCTCGCCCATCGTAGGCACGCCGGCAAACATGCTCTTACCCTCGGAGCGTGACTCAGCCAAGAGTAGCAGCAGCCCACCACCCAGGGCCATATTCCTGCATACACACACACCAAAGATAACTATACATCAATCTGTGTAGACATTGATACATTTCTTATTACTTTAAAGCATGCGGCCCAGAAGGATTGAGCTCATATCTCAGTGTTTACACAGAAAAGTGAATGGGAATGTATATATATTATATGGACAAAAGTATTGGGACATCTGCCAATTACAGCAAGTATCTGTTAGCTCTTCTTTTTCCTAGAAAGATCAAATTCTCATTTTTGTTGTTGTTATTAGTCAATAGAATATGTTAAAAGAAAGTACAAAATTAATTAGGGCTCACCTCATCAAAAACTTTAGATCCCATAGTATACTGTAGGCAACAGTCTGAAACAGAGGATATGGAAATGAGATTAGATTATAATCAGTGTTTATCTGTTATTAAATCTAATGCTTCGTGCTTCCTTACCTGTAGCGCAATAATGCCAAATAATCCGAAGCAAGCATACTGTACAAAATTTCTACTGAGAACAAGGACACAGCCACCTGGAAAGAAAAAAAAAGGGTTGAGGAGATTCACACACAATTTTGGAGGTGTGATGTTAAAGAAGCACAAATCTCCAAAAGCACACTCCAAAATCTTGTGGAACACCTTCCCAGCAAATATGGACTAAATGTGGAACGGGATGTTAAAAAAATATGAACCTTATTCTTAGGTGTCCACAAACATTTGTCTATGCAGTGTAAATCCACACATATTCATCTTAATAAATGTGGGCCACTAATCTTAAAACCTGCACCCATCACACCTTAAGTATAAGGAAAGCTTGCAGACGCTCACCCAGCTGTCCTAAAAGGTTAAGCAGCACAAAGCACGTGGCCAGGAAGTAGCCACAACTCCAGGTAGCCTCGATGTAGTCTCTCTGTTCGTACCACTGGAACCACATGCGGATGCCGTCCTCCAGAAAGGTGCTAATGAGACACAGTCGTGCCAGGTGAGGCAGGTAGTGTTTCGTCATTCTGAGGAACTGCGGGGAAAAAAAAAAGAGGCACTCGTCTTAGTATTCAATCAAAGCTTCATAATCTGATTCACAAGCACAAAATAAAGGAGGTTTATATGTTGCTTTATTTCACTAGAAATACAGTCATAATTCTTGATTCGCTCTAAAGGACCAAAGATCATAGTATCTTGTAAATCACTGTATAGAGATTTTTAAGGAAAAAACTACATTAGTGACTGTGGCAGCGGGGGCGTGGCCGAGCACCGGTTTGTGAATGGAGGGCAAGGCCGGGAGCAGGTAGACACAGGAATGCCTCACCTGAAGCAGATAATGTTTAATGAGTGTTCTCTCTCTTTCAGTGATCAGAGGGGGCATTTAAGGAGGAGCACGAGGATGTGTGTGTGTTTTAGAGACGTGCGATTGAGGCACTGAGCACCAGAAAATAAAAGGAGAATTGTAAATAAAGAAACTTCATTGCCTTATAACCTGTCCTGTCGTGGTGTTCCTTTCCCGAACTCATACGCTCTCCCACAGTGACCTCTGGATATTTTAAGACCAATCATTTCAAAACTTCCAATCCAAAATGTTCTTGATAGCTTTATGTTTCGGTAATATAGAGAACAGAACCTTCACAAAACCTTCATAGAATTACACTGTAAATCTGAAATTTATCTTAAAAGTATTGTTCCATAATAAGTTATTATATTGATGCACACTCTATGGACACCGTAAGATTCTCCGTTTCCTGTTATAATAACCGACACTCTTCTGGGAAGATGTTCCACTAGATTTTGGAGTGTGCTTGTGGAGATTTATGTTCATTTAGCCACAAGGGTCTTAGTAAAGTCAGGTAGTGATGTAGGTGAGGGGGCCTGGAAGTCTGCAGTCAGCATTCACATTCATCTCAAAGGTGTTCAAAAGGATCTTTCACTCCATCCCATGTAACGCACATCTTCATGGAGGTGGCTTTGTGCACAGGGGCATTGTCATGCAGGAACAGGTTTGGGTTTTCTAGTTTAAGCAAAGGGAAAAGTTCATGCTCAAAAAAATTCCTGTACAATTGTGAAAGAACCACATATCGCTGGAAAAGTCAGGTGTTCCAATACTTTTGTCCATATAGTGTATTTTAATCATATCTAATTGGGGATTAATAGCACAATTCTATCTATTGTATTTTTCTATAAAGAATTACCCATTAATTAATTAGTCTTTTCAGGTTGTTTTTTGTGTGTTGTAGAAGCAAAAGCACTTTAAAATAAATCCACAAATCGAAATCAATATTATAAAAAAAATTTTATTATGAATTTTAAACACATAGACCAAGTTTCTAATGCAAATATGAATTGACTAATCATAATTTTCCCTGCAGGGAATATTATCTTCTCTGCTATACTACTGCACCGAGCAGTCACACTGTTTGGGGTCTTTAATCTTATTCCCCCCCCATAAATACCCCTCATTATCTTTTCACATTCTAAAGTTGCTGATTTTACAAGCTGGTACACAGCATGCTCATTAGAAGAGCACTTGTGCTATCACTGACGTGTGGGCTGATACAATCCATCCGCCTTACCGATTGGCCGAGGCATTCTGAGAAGTGCTGATGTGGACTACTGGATGGGTGGGAATGTGTGTATCTGTGTGTGTGTGTGTGTGTGTACGTACTGTGGAGCCAAACAGTGCTTGTGCAAATCACCTGGGCTTAAACGAAAGGGGAGTGTTGTTGCAAGGTTTTTAAAAACGCTTGAGCGTAAACAACACAAAAGCACACAGCCAAGGCCTCGTACCTCGGGATTTTAATCACAGACGGGAAAATGAAATTCATGTGACACAAAGATACGACGACTGGTGATTTGAGATAATTGCAAGACTGCTTGTATGTACAGGGTTGCTGAGAACACCAAACGACTGGTGAATTTATTTATCACGCAAATTTTCTTTACAAAGTTTAATGGTCAGAAGTGGCTTTTGTAATTTATTCCTGAGATATATACCCTCAGACTCTTGTGGTACTAAAGAACACAAAATATGCATTATATTATGTAATAGCTGAGGAAATTAATGATTGAACACAGAAAAGAAAGAAGATAAAGGCTCAGCTGCATGTAATCAGTTCGTAATACTGAAAAAAAAACAACAAAAAAAAAAAAATCACTCCATTATCTCATTAAAGTGTATCTTGATATAAATAATCGCAATATCACTACGTTATCATATTGCCCAGTTCTGATACTACACTCATGTTACAGTATTTTAAACTATAAACTCTACATAACGCAACGAGAAAAAGCACCATTATATGTATTATATTATATATTTATTAAATTATACTGTTTATTTTTTGACCGTTTTTTTTTTAACACTGGCACGTTCATCTCCAAATGAACAACTCCCATATTGTTGTGACTAAAAAAAGGAAAGAAAAAAAATCCAGAATAAGCGTTCGTCACATGATGACCTTGAAACATGAGCTTCCGAGACCCCAATATTAGGATGGAGGTTATTTCTGTAGCCTCTTAGCTATGTATCACTTACTTCCTTTATACTCACACAATTATTTCGACACTCTGCTGTAATCTTTGTACAAAATCCAAATCAGTTCACACACACACACAGAGAGAGAGCGAGAGAGAGAGCGAGAGAGAGCGAGAGAGAGAGAGAGAGAGAGAGAGAGAGAGCACCACAAAGAGCCTTTTATAAACAAGTTTGAAGAACTCCATGGCTGATATGTGTTAAGTCACCCTTGAGCAACAGCTGGCATACAACAGTGACCTTTGCCTTGCGCGATCAGGCACAAAGTCGCGTATAAAGCAATCGCATGCTATAATTTAGACGCATGTGTCACACCAGTCACTGGTAGCTGTTTCACTTAATGACAAGTTCCCCAAACCTGGACCTAGAGCACTTTTTGTCTCAAACATTTGAGTGGTTTTTTGCTCGAACACACTTTTAGCTAGCCAGCTGATTAATTGGATCAGGCGTGTCAAAGCACACTGGAGATAAGACCTATTCAAATCAGATTAAATCTGCAAGAAGTGCTGCAGCTTTTCCCTGTTTTACAGCTGATTATATCTGTCAAGTCAGCGTTCTTCATCCGTCCTCTGAAGACACGGTTGTGACCCGTCCTCAGATATTACATATATACTTAATAATAACCGGTGCCTCTTCAACCACCTGAAATGTGAACATATGTCCATGTTACAAAAAAATCCACGTTTTGTAACAGACACTTACACATTTGTCATTTGCGCCACTTGTAGTCATTTTATTGCTGTCCAGATGAGAGTTTCATCACTACTGCCTCTAATAAACTAATCCAAACTGAACAGTCCTAGCTGCTGAACCACAAGTCGAGGGAGCGGAGCTAGATCTGATCCAACACTTCCTAAAATGGCTAAAATCAATGCAAACAAATGAACATGTACACCTTAAACAGAAACCTTCATAATAATCTTCATCTGAAGACTAGGGTTTAATTCTGTATGTTGCTGCATGTCTGAACTGAACCACTGAAGCATTTCACACGATGAACAACGGCGTCAGAGAGAGCGAAAAGTTTCGAGAGAAGGTGGTTTGGAATTTTTATTATAACATTATGTAAATGAGTATTATTATAAAAGATAACCTTTATTTTTTATTATTATAGGCGTCGTTTTGTTCTCCATCTCTCTAGTGAAGTAGTAGTGACGTTTGTGTGTAAAAGAAAACCCTCTTCGAAATAACTTGTCTGAACAACAGCGTCTGAGAGAGCAAAAAGATTAGAGAGAAGCTGGTTTGGAAGATTATTATACATTGTATAAATTATAATATATTAACCATCATTATTATTGTTAATATTATTATGGATGTAATTTCGTTTTCTCTGAAGTAGTGATGTTTTGCTATAGTAAACTGTTTTAGCTTAAACCAAGCCAAGGCTCGGAAAAAGAAATAGTTTGCAGACACTGCAGAGCTTCTACTGTAGAAAAAGACACAGTCCTGGGGGAGGGACTTATGTGCTCTAGGGAGCATTTCATTGGCTAAAAGCAGCACTAGTACAGGATGAGTCATCATTAGAATACCACATGATGAAGACATGTTCAAATCTATAGTTTTTTCCCCCCACAAAAATATATAATAATCTAGAACTAAAACTTCTGCACTGTTGACAACCTGTGATAAATGTTTAGAAAGAATTGAAGCACTTTTTATTGTTTGCAGCTTTTTAGTTTATTTCAAAGATTAATAAGTGTTTCAGCTTTGAATATGTGAAACTCCAACCCATGCAACTAACAAATCAACCAAAATTTACAAAGTTAACTTTGCCAACAGCTAGCTATTCCAAATCTGTCCATTTTTTCCCCTCGAAAGGCCAAAAAACTGCATTAACGCAATAATAATTGCGTCTTATTTCTCTTTATGGTCAACTCACTCTTCTGACGTTTATATTCACCAACATTCTCCATTCATTTCCCCTGCAACTTTCGATGCTAACTAGCCTAGCCGGCTAAGCTAATCAACTCTAATCTGAGTTTTTATGGATTTTTTTATTTTTTTTTTAAATCCACCAAACCCCCGGATGATTTCCGTTATTCGTTACCTGATCCGCCACGTCCTCCGCCGTGCTCATGATATCCTCCTGACCCATGGCTTGTCGATTCCGCCACCGCACCGCCGTTAGAATTAAAACTCAGGCTTGTTCTAATGTCCCCTTCTTGCTATTTCAGATGTGGGTGTAAAGAGATTTCCCCTCAACGCCGCCGCCGCCTGGACGTCAACACTAGGCCGCGTCGTCCGTCCCACAATCCCGCGCGCGCCGCCAACCGGCGATCAGCCCCCCTTTCGCGTTGCGCTGAGCGTCGCGCGGACCCGCCGCGTGTGCCACGTATACCGCGTGGGGGGGGGGGGGGGGGGGGGGGTGCGCTCGCGCTCATGCGCTCTGTCTCTGCACAGCACAAGTTATTAGCAAACTGCAGGGTCTTCAACGTTTTTCAGGTCAAAGACCCCTTAGGGGATAAATATATGGGGCAGGGACCCTCTGATACAAAAAAATTTAATATATAAGATATAAAAAAAAATAAAATCTATCATATATACGGTACATATTATATTAAGACCATTAGAACTATGTTGTTGTAGTACATGCATCTGTATATTTTCATTTATTTTCAAATCTATTAAAAGGTTTTATGCATCATAAACTTATTTTGCGATAATAATCGCAATTGATTTAGTTGTTCGCAGTTGTCTTTTATTTGAATAGATTTGCAGTTTTATACATTTTCCTTTTACTATCAGGTGGACAATTATACATTTAAATGAACTTTAGATTTAATTTTAATTGAACTTAACATGTAATTTTACTACCAGGTGGACAATTTATACATCTACATGAACATCAACTTTATCTTCAATAGAACTTTAATGTAATAGTTATGATATTTTTAAAATTAGATATTTTATCTTTGATGTTTTATCTCCGAGGCCTTCGTTGGCGTCCTACCTGAATCAATCCACCTTTTAATATCATTATGAGTCATCAGTGTCTTGTGTCTCTTGCCCCAAGCAAGTTGCTTTTGCTTGTTCGTCCAAAGTAATGGCTTACAGAATTAGTCTGTAGTAGTTTACACCAAGGCCTTCAGTGATGTCAATACCTGAATTAATCCACCTCTTGATACCATCATTAAGACACCACCATATATAACCCTGAAACTAAATTACAGTACAGTGGTCAGGGTCATACAGAGGTTTTCCAAGACGGGTTCCCCTCGGAACAGACCTCGTAAGGGTCTATCAAAGAAGGTGCAGAAGCTGCTTCAAAAAACAGGCATGAGTGCTGCCAGCATTGCATTAGAGGTTGGAGAGGTAGAAGATCTGCTTGCCAGTGCTCAGACCATATGCTACGCACTGCAGGAAGTCAGTTTGCATGACCGTCTTGGAAGCCTTTTCTGAAGCTGGCTCACAAGAAATCCAGCAAACAGTTTGCTGAAGGCAACCTGTACATGAGCATGAATTACTGAAACCTGTGGTCTGAGGAGACGAAGATAAACTTGTTTGGCTCAGATGGTGTCCAGCATGTGTGGCGACACCTTCAGTCAAACATGGTGGTGGTAGCATCATGGTCTAGGGCTGCATGAGTGCTGCTGGTACTGAGGATCTGCAGTTCATTGAGAGGAACATGAATTCCAACATGTACTGTGTACTGGAAAGCTGACGGCACTTCAGGCCTACTCACCTCATCTACATCAGTACTTGACTTTACTAACACCCTTGTGTCTGAATGAGCATTAATCTCCACAAAATCTAGTGAAACATCTTCCCAGAAGAGTGGAGGTTGTTATTACAGCAAATGTGGACTGTGATGACCAAAAAAGCACGTTCCAATTTTATGCTCAGGTTTCCACAAACCTTTGTTCATATAGTGTATGTCGTAACCGACGCCACACACTATATATTCCCAAAACACAGGGAAGCTGCTGAGAGACCTTGAGTACTAGGCATGAGTGTCATATGTAATAATGTGATGTGACCAAGGAAGAATTTTTAAGCATAATCTTTATTATGGGAAAAAAAATTATGCCAAAGCACAGAATCTCATCGCACAAAAAATACACCATACACAAGATAAAGCAACGTGGGGCGTCATGCTGTGTGACTGCTTTACTTCAGTTATGGCTGGGGTTTCATTGAGGGAATCTCTTAATACCTATCTATTTAAGGCCCAAACCTGCATGCCGCTGTAATTCAACAACAACCTAAAGCATGAATCCAAGTCAGCAAAAAAAAATACAGATCAAGTTTTGGAAAGTCCCTGAACAAAACCTGATCTAAATCCTATCCGAAACCTGTTGAATAACCTGAAAAAAAAGATTTTTCACAGGAATTCCTCTTGATACTTGAAAGATCTGGAGGATTGATTTTTTTGGAATTAAACTGGCAAAAGAAGGTGTGATAACGTAGTAGACTGTTACATAAAACGACTGAGGACTGTATAACGAGCACAATGCTTTAACAAATCTTTTGTTTTTATGGGGTATGCAAACCTTTCTTTATTCGAATCATTTTTGTTTCTATATCACATTTAAGGTGAGAAACAGTTGAGCGTGATTTGTAGTGGTTTCATTTTTTTTACATCTTGAATACTCTGTCATTTTAACAGGGGTGTGTAAATTTTTTATATACACTGAGCTACACTTAAAAACAAACAAAAAAAGAGGATAAACAACTTAGTAACCATTGCCAAAGGGTACATACAATGTATTAAAAACAAATGGCATAAACAGCTTGTCAATTTCCCCCGAGCATCTATTAAACAAGAATTTCCCCCCAAAAAATTACAAATAATAATAAAAGCAATTTGTGCAAAATACCATGGAAGGAGACATAAAAAATGAACATATCAACCACAAACATAATCATAAAAAAACAGAAACTAATCAGTTCCAAACATCTATTTTCGAGTCTCGACAACGAACGGAAGATCCGCAAACGCAACTTTTAGCGAATCCGTGCAGTTGGTTTTGGCCATCCATATCTGCCGTTTAAGAGCCACGGATGCTGCCATGATCCTTCCAGAAAGTTCGGCCTGGTGTGAGGAGAGCTGAAACATGAACTCTCCGATGAGCTTAAGCTCGCTGAGGACATCCGTGAGCCTTTGAGGAGACGGGTTTTCAGAAATCTCTGCCAAAAGGTGCTTCTGGTAATCTGACAAGTATCGCAAATAATTAGCCGTCTTTGCTAGCATGCCAGCAGTTTCGTACGAGTTATCTGCAAGCGCTTCAGTGAATTTCCAGTGCTCAGGAGTAACGGGGTGTTCTCCGTTTCTAGTAGGCATGACGGCTTGGAAGATGGTCGACATAAGTTCGTTGACTTGAGGCATATGTTCATAAGGTTGAGCTTGGCTTTCATGAAGCTTGTACAACTCAGAAAACACTGGCCTGAAGGCTTGTGAGCTCGCCGGGTTGGCCCATGTACTTTGAACCAAATCCTCAAACTCTGGCACCATCACTGGATGTTGTGAGTTGCTTTGAGATTTGGGAAAATCGATACCCAATCGTTTGGCTGCACGTACTATGAGATTCTGCAGCTCTTCCAATGTAACATCAGGCACTGAGCTCATGTGCTGCAATGAACTGGATTTTAAAGAATGTGAGATATCGATTTGCGCATCTTCTTGTTTCACTGCATTCGCAAAGGAAACTGATCCAGAACAGACAGCGATACCTGTCTGTTGTCCCTGCTCCACTTGCGAAACTACATTTGGAGCATCGTTTGGGCTCCTCTTCTCCAAGATATCAAGCCTTCTTTCAATGGTGCTCCACTGTACCTGCATGTCTTTCTGTTGGGCTTCCAGTTTCTCCTGCACCATTTTAAGCAGCTGCTCACTTTTTGCCGAATTCCTTGTTTCCCGGCGTGACCTCTTCTCCCTGACAGGTTCGCAGGAGGAATCAGAACTCCAAGACGAGGACAAGGATGAAGATGGGGAGTGCTTTCGTTTCCGTCCGCAGCTCCTGCTCGAGTGTCTCGTGCAGCACGGGTGACACCTAGACAAATGGCGTCTTTTGTGTGACGTCGAAGGTATCAACGTAGACGCTACAGATGAAGCCGAGTCTAGCGTATGCTGCAAGGCAGCATGTGAAACACATCTACCTTTAACCGCTGCAGCATTTGGGTCAGGAAGGTTCAAAGACGGCGAGAGAAGAGTAAACATGACGGGTGCAGAGGAGAAAGATGGTGCTGAAGCAGCAGTTTCGGCCTCCGAAACATTAGGTGTAGCACACATGACTTTCACAGATTTAGCCGTAGCAGACGATGCGACCGGTTCAAGTTTCGACTGATTTCTGTTTTGAGACGCCTCATTTTTTCGCTGCTGGGCCTCCTGATGGATCACCTCCTGCACCTTGGTGAGACGCTTGATACAAGTACTCCAGTCCATCTTGGCACAGTGTGGACATTTTCCATATTCCAGGACAGCCTCCTTGGCGTGTTGAATTCCCAGGCAGATTAAACACTTCTCGTGTGTGTCTTTGGACTGGATTTTATAGTTGCGGCACGAACACCAGGTAAATTTCACCACCGTATTTGCCATGTTGGATAGGAATGCTTGTAACAAACAGTTTGCAGGGCTTCAGAAAAACATCCAGTTACCTGAACATGAGAAGAAGCAAACAAACAAAACAAAAAACACTGATGTAATGAGATATCATCAGCCCTGTAATATATAATATTATAATACACTTATGTGATATATTGTTAGTAATATTTATATCAATTACACCCTCTGATCGAATCAAATCATTAAAACTGTACATTTGAATCCACTGTTTGCAGAATTTTAATATTTTCACCTGTTATATAATACACTTTTTTTGTCATTACAATCTAATGCATAATTTGTTTCTATACATATATACACATGCATTCATCATTCAAAAACAGCGATTTGCCATTGATAATGGACCAATTGTTTCTCTTGCTATAAATTATGTACCACGAATTAATTTAAATGTTAAACCAAAGCTCAACCTTACCGTAAAATAAAGTACAGGTACAAAAAAACCTACAAAAAACCGAGTAAATGCTGCTCTTTCAGTCCAAAAGTAAACACAAAACAACGGAGTCGCTCTTCGATGACGTCATATGACGCGCGACGAAAAAGCATCCAGTCTATGCTTTACTGTTATAAGGCAATGCAGTACCATCTGGAATAATAATAATAATTATAATGATAATAATTAATAAAAAAAAAGATATAATAATACTATAATATAGTAATACTCAAATTGTTGCGTGTCAACATCCCTACCCTCTTTATATGTAGGTGATGTAAAATTTTAGATGAAATGTTATGTTGCAGCTTGATACTAGTACAATTGTTCAGATATATCTATTTTTCCATCAATCTAGTGAACACGGAATTATAGAAATGCCTATAATTTGTTTTTCTTAATTAAAAAACTGAAGAAAAAAAATCACATGTACATAAGTATTAAGACCCTTATTCAGTACTTAGTTGAAGCACCTTTGGCAATAATTGAACAAGCTTTTCACACCTGTATTGGGGGATTTTTCTGCCATTCCTCAGAGCAAATCCTTTTAAAGATCTCTAGGACATTCACAGTATTTCCTAAGCTGCTCCTGTGTTATCTGTGTGCTTAGGGTCTTTGTCATGTAGGAAGATGAACCTTCGGGCCAGACTGAGATCCTCCACAACATGATGCCACTTTACAGATTTAGATCATTATATATATATATATATATATATATATACACACACACACACACACACACACACACTTTCACCTTCAACCAATGACCACTGCATTCTGCAATATTTGATTAATAACAATTGTAATAATTTTATACAAAATAAAATACGTAATGTAATCATTTTGTATTTAGCTGTTAATAATAATAATAATAAAAAAAAGACCTGTTCTGACCTGAATCCTATTGAGATCCTGTGTCATGACCTTAAAAAGGCGGTTCGTGCTCGAAAACCCTCTAATACGGCTGAATTACAACAATTCTGCATAGATGAGTGGACCAAAATTCCTCCACAACAGACTCATTGAAAGTTATCGCAAATGCTTGATTGCAGTTGTTGCTGCTAAGGGCGGCCCAACCGGTTATTAGGTTTAGGGGGCAAACACTTTTTCACACAGGGCCATAAAGTTTGGGATTTTGTTTTCCCTCAATAATAAAAACCTTCATTTAAAAGTTCACTTGTTGTGTTCACTTGTGTTATCTTTTACTAATATTTAAATTAGTTAGATGATCTGAAAAATTAAAGTGTCAAGTTTTTACTAATGTTCTGCACTTTTTTCACCGTATTGCATGTATTTGCTTTATCCAGTTGCAATTACCTCATTCGTCTCAAGCAGCTGAAGTTGTAGCAAAGAAACAAACTATTAATTATTAAAAATTAACATATTTTTTGGTACCAAAATGTGCTTTGTGACTGTTGCATGATCCATATTCCTAACAGGACATTCTTACAAAATTACCCACCTGAATGACAGCATATCACACTAATAACAATGACATAGAAAACTTGATGCAAACAATTTTATTATTTTCCATTTTTTACTTTATTGATGCCCTTGAAACCGTTCCTTTTTTTGTTTTTCTTTAATTTCTTGTTAAAACCAGCAGCCTGTACCTGTAAAAGCAAAAAAGCAAAAATAATGAATTATATTGCTTAATTATATTACTTTTACTTTCACAAAAGTGAGTAAATCCCTCACATTTCAGCAACCATTTTAGATCTTCTCAAGAGACAATCCTATAGAAATATGGATATACTATGTTTTAGAGTAGTCAACGTGCAGCTTGTATATCAGTAAAGATTTACTGTCCTCTGAAAATAACTCAACATACAGCCATTATTGTCAAAATAGCTCGCAAAAAAGTGAGTAGACCCTAAGTGATAACAGCTGTACGCCGTGTAACCGTGCAAAGCCACATGTCCTATCCATCATGTTCATGTTTTTCACTCGTGCTGTGCATCAGGTGCAGAAGCTGCTTCAAAAAACAGATGCATGAGAGCTGCAACATTGCTTTAGAGGTTCATTGCAGTTCATTGAAGGAAACATGGATTCCAACATGTACTGTGACATTCTGAAGAACAACATGATCCAATCCCGTCAAAAACTGGATTAAACAGCAGTTTTCCCAACATGAAAATGACCCCAAACACACCGCCAAGAGGATTCCAGCAATAACCTTTGCAGCTCTGGTGAATTCCATACCCAGAAGGATTACGGCAGTGCTGGAAAACAATGGTGCTCACACAAAATGTGACAGTTTTTACATGTTCACTGAGGGTGTACTCACTTTTGTTGCCAATTATTTAGACAATTATGGCTGCATATTGAGTTATTTTCATACAAGCTGCACAATGACTACTCTAAAATATATCCAAGTTTTATTTCTATAGTATTGTCCATTGAGAAGATCTACTAATATGGTTGCTAAAATGTGAGGGGTGCACTCACTTTTGTGAGATACTGTAAATATAGTTTATTGCAAAAAATGTGACACCTGGGGGAAAAAAAAATTATTTAAACACCTTTTTGCGTTTCTGTGCTCCCTGTTTCTCTTCTTCCCTTTCAGAAACCTCCATATCTTCTTCATCAGTCTGGAATTCATCTTTGTCTTCCTCCATCTTCTGTTGTCCCTCTGTCTTTAGGGTGAACAATGTGGCTATAGAAAAAATAAATAAAAAGAAAACAAAGAAAAAGAAATAATTAAAAAAAAACCCACAAGAGGAAAAAAAAGAAAAAAAAAAAAAAAAAAAAAAAAAGAATGCATGACAAAATTAGAAATGGTGTAATGTTAAAAGAGACAATCCTAACAGAATAGACTACAGCAATATGAATTTGAGCTAGTATAAAAGCTGCATGCATACAAGGATAGAGATCGGACATGCTGTCCTCGGAGTCGCTGCCTTCTCCCTCGCTGGAGCTCGGAGCCCAAATGCCGCTGTCCTGCTTCCGTTTGTCTTTCTGCTTATGCTTATTCTTGCTCCCTCGTTCGCTCCTGCTATCCATGGCATCATCCGTGTCTCTCGGTGGCTTTTTCTGCCTCAGTCTGACTGGAACAAACTCTACACCTTGTTTTATACATTCCTCATCTGGAAAAAAAGAGAAAGCGCAAAACATTACATACTAAGATTAGGTTGTTATTGTGCTGTAAACATATAACAAATCACGTGCGTTGTTATTGTGCGCAGGTCTCATTGTTTACTACAGTGCTGCTGAATGCTTGATCCTGATTGGTCAAAAGGACAGAGGAGTTTGCGCTTTGCAATTTCAACAGGAATTCTTTAATTAGTCATTTTAAGTGAAAAATGAGACGATGATAAGGGTCGACTAAGAATGACTGTTTATAACTGCTATAGAGGTGTCAGAAACAAGTCAGGAAATTTTTTGTCAAGGTTCCATGGAATTAAACAAACAAACAAAATAAAAAAAAAGAGATCAGCAAGAAAAAGATTAATAATCACCATTACCATGTTATTACCATGTTATGAGAGGAACAAAACACATAACCCACATAAAACATCTGCACATGAAGTTATAGGAACAAATGGAAAAAAAAGAAAAGTCACTTTCGGACAACTCAGTAAAAGAAAATAATAATAAAATAGGATGAATATTTTCCTGTAACAAATATTGCATTAATAGAAGACTCGCTGAATCTCTAAAAAATATACTTACATTGTGCTAGAGCTTTCTTGAACCGTTTTCCACCAACGTGCCGGAGAACATGATGAGGCAGCTGGTTGATGTGTCTCAGGGTCAGCTTGCAAAAAAGATGATTTCTTAAAGAGGGGGAAATAATAATAAAAAAAAAAAAGACAAAAATGTCATGTAGCTCTCACATCGACGTCACATAAAAACAAAAAACAAACAACAAACAAAAATGATAGCCAAAACATACGGTTGCTTTGTGCTCGGGACCAGATGAGGTTCATACTGGCTGTAGTTAAATTCCTCTCCAGCACACAACTTCTTGAATTTCTTTCCAGATATGAAGTTCTGTAGCTCTGTAAGGTTGCACGGAAACTCGTGGCCATTTAATAAGCACTTGACCTAAAAGCAGACAGCACATCATCATCATCATCATCACTATCATCACTATCATCATCATCATCATCATCATCATCACATGATCATAAACAAAACCGTGTCACATTTCTAAATAGATCGCAAATGACCTTTTTGTCTTTAGTGAGCTCTAGGAAAGGTTGATTTTGTAGAAATTCGCGTAAATCTGCAGGCAAGTCCTCCATTACTGCTCCAAAAGATCCACGTGGGGAGAAAACTCGTCATTTTAACAGCAAGTAAAGCACTTTATAATCAACACAAAACCTTTACATGTGACATAAAGAATTAAACATGTAAAATATATTTCATAACAACAATAAGTTACCTGTTTTAAACAATACTGCTGAAACAAACAAACAAAAAAGCTTGGTGTTGGAGCAACACGGATGACGTATATTTCCTGCGACGCATACAACACTTGTTTGGACCTCAGCTTAGATTGGTGGCTATCAATAATGCCTGCACGCAATACCACACTATATTTGTATAAATAAACAGGGAAAAAAAGTATATTAAATTATGATACTAAATATTATTATAACTGTAAGTAGAATTTTTTTTTACGCATGTATAACTTGTTTTATACGCTTGATTAATGTTTGCTTGGTTTTAAATAAATCTTCTTTATTTACTTAAAAAAAGCCTAACCGCAAAAAAAAAAACCCAAAAAACAAAACAAAGCTATTGTTAATTTGCATAATTGTTAACAGATCGCTTTTTCCATTTATAAATAATTTATTTTTAGCATGGCATTTTATGAGGAGACCTTTCCGAATCACCTGACAGTCAGCTGTGTTGCAGATAATGGGTCCATCACAGTAACGACTAAACCTTATTTTATTTTATTTACGAGTTGTAAATCATATAATACAAACAGGTATAAGAGTGTATAGTAAAATCTAATGTTGTTCAGCCCTACAGCTTGATTTTTATTGCTCTAGTATTTAATAGAGAGGATGAAAATGTCAGGACCCAACGGAGATCCCGAGGTTACAGCTAATGAAATCATTGAGGATGAGGATGATTTTAATGAAGATGGTGAGTTGTTTGACTGAGACACACACACACACACACACACACACACGATAATAATAATAATAATAATTCAGGATTTAAAGCCCAGTGTGTAGAGGCTGTTAGGAATAAATTTGGGTTGCCAGATTTTAAACCTCCCAAAAATCCTTCTCTTCATTTTCCTTTTCCTAATTATAATAATAATAATAATAATAATAATAATAATAATAATAATAATGTAGATGTCCATAGAGGATTGGGGTCTGTACAGTTTTGCTGACGTCTTAAGAGGTCTGCAGAAGTCTGTACAAGATTGCTGAGGTCTGTAGAGGTTTGCAGAAGTCTGTACAAGGTTGCTGAGGTTTGCAGAAGTCTGTACAAGGTTGCTGAGGTCTGTAGAAGTCTGTAGAGGTTTGCTGAGGTCTGCAGAGGTTTGTAGAAGTCTCTACAAGTTTGGGGAGGTCTGTAGGGGGTCTGCTGAGGACTGTAGATGTCTGTCGAATTCTGTACAGGTTTGATGGGGTCGATGGAGTTCTTTAGAGGTTTGCTGAGGTCTGTAGAAGTCTGCAGATGTTTGCTGAAATCTGTCGAGATCCATAAAGGTTTACACTATATAAGATTCAAACTAAATCTAAACAAAACTAACAAACTGTACCTAAATCACCATTTTATAGTGTCCACACCATCAATTTAAGACCTTTTTAAAATAAATTAGTTTAGTAAAATATAAAATGTAAATTACTACAAAATATTTGATTTAATGTAGCATGTATTTGTATGATTAAAACATACAATATTTATTTTCAAATATTTTTCAGCGGCTCTCAGTGTACGGATGGAGATTTTCAACCATCAGGAAGTTGAATTGATTTAGCTAATATCTAAATAAATAATAGTTGATATTCAGTGTGTGTGTGTGCTTTGACCAGTAAAATGTTTAGTAACTTTATATATTTAATTCCACTATAATACATGAATTGTCATTAAATTGTAGATCTGATAGACGACCTTATCCAGATTTCACTTAACCTATTAATTCCGTCATTACGCTTGTGTGTGTAATTAGGCAGCATGCACAGATGATGAGTCTGTTCCCATGGTCATGAGATCACAGTCTTGTCCACGGGTTTTTTTTTTTTGTTGTTGCAACATTAGAGTATGCCGCCATTAACTCCATGCTGGATCAGATCAACTCATGCCTGGACGATTTGGAGGAAAGGAACGACGTGCTGAACGGAAAACTGCACGAGCTCCTGGAATCCAACCGTCAGGCTCGTCAGGAGTTTCGAGCTCAGATCGACAAAAAGGAAGCAGAAGAGCAGAAACAGCTGCCGTCTGAGGGATGACTCCTAACTCTCATTCAGTTCTATTCCTGACTCATTCCACTGGCTTCTTACTGTACTGTATTTGTGTTTATATTTGCCATATAAATATTCAACTCTGTGTGGATCCCCTGTATACCCAACCCTGTACACAGTGTTTCTTCATGTGATTTTATTTATATATTGTTTTACCTTATTCATTTTAATATAAAAACCTTTTTTTTCTTTTCTTTTCATAAATCACAAAAAAAGGAACCAACAAATCAATCATCAAATATTTTAATAGACATTAATATGCAAAAAACAAACATTTGGAGGAGAGAAAACAAAAAAAAAACAAGATGCTTCCAGCTCCTATAAAACAGCCTTTTATATTCCTCGTTTTATTTGTAGAATAAAAATAGATCATGAAATGTACAGTTGATCTTTTTCCGTCCTCCTGAAGGAGGTACTCTACACATTTCCACACAGCGTCTTAGCGTTCCTTAACGACGACTTCCCAACATGTGTGTGAGGAAAAACTGAAAAGTTTATTTATTTATTTTTTACCTGGAACTGATGTTATAAAGTTAAGATGTTAAATATAATCAGGGCTGGACCTTCTGTCGATTTATGAGTGAGTAATACTGCACAAGGTGCTTGTGGATACAAACTAATGACGACAATCTGCTTTTCAGAAGTATCAGGAATGACCAATCAAATGGAACACAAAGACATGAGTTTCCAGAAAAATAAACAACCTATAATCTCAATGATTATCAGATTTATTAATAACAGGACAAGATGAGGGCTGATATGTAGACCTGTTCCTGATCTGGATACGGCTTCAGATCTTTCCATAGATCTTTGACGCTACAACAAACCACTTCAATCACTTAAGGTTTGGCTACTCTTATTAACCAGACCTTCTCAAACACCAAAAGTCTCCAATATCGGTTTGTAAATCTAATGATGTCCAATGAAATGGTGCAAAAAATTTCTAAACAAGACCTGTGCACTGGATAGCAGACAGAAGTATCCAAGTATCATCAGAGGAAATAAAATGTTTGGGATTGTATATTAAAAGAGTACAAGATTGCGACTTACATCCTAAACTCCATCTGCTTCATTTTTTTTTCTTTTCAGTGTCTTTTCACCATTGTTGCTGAGATGCAAATTAAAAATAAAAAAAGAACAGAAAAACAAACAATATTGTAGGTGGAAAAAAAAAAAAAAAAAGCATCACGATCACACAGCTAATGCCACTGATGGAGTATAACCTTTGTATAAAGCAGCTCTTCAGTGTTCCTTTCTAAATTTTGAAACCAGTTATGTCCTAAAAGATTGACACACGAACAAATGAATGAATGCGCATTATTTATTTAAAAAAAAACCTAATAATCGGCTCTCGCCCGAAAAACCTATCAGCATTTCCAAGAGTCACAGCTCACATTTTTCAAGGTTAAAGGTAAAAGTTAAAAAAAAATAAAGCGTACGCACAGAATTAGGAGAAATGTAGATCGCTATGGATCCAGCAGACTGAAGGAAATGCTTGGAGATTCTGAAACCACCACGAGATGATCTTTATTTTAATCAAAAGAGCCTATGCAATGTTTCAATACGCGTCCTCTCATTTCTGAATCTGGCTTCCTGATTTTGGACCGTGTACAAAAAGGAGTACTGGTTTCTGAAAAACCAGTCCAGTTACACTCATCGAGGGATAGGAGCATGAAAGACAAAACGGCATGGTCGTACAACCAGCTAAGCTAACGACGTTTATAAGAACGACTCCACTAACATTAGGACACTAGGATGATGCTCAAGAATCCTGGGTTCTAGGCTAAAACTGTGAAGAGGAAAGAAAAAAGAAAAACACTTGTGAAGTAACACTTTCCTTATTGGTTGTTTGGAATAGCATACATTAAAAAAAAAAAGCTCTTTAAAGAGCGCTGGCTTTTTTTTCTTTTTTTTTTTTTATCCTGCTAGAGCTAACCTGAAAACATGCTTTCTTCTCATTAAGCTCCAGTCTGTTGAGACCCATCCTTTAAACTGATTTGAGGTTTTAGTGGATAGATCCAAAGTAAGAAGGCTTGATGTGTATAACTCATTCTGAGTAGCGTCACCTGTGACTTGTTCCCAATGCTTTCTTTCCTCTAGGAGACACAGCAATATATATATATATATATCTCCAGCCTAGAATGAAGGACGCTTTATCAAGAACATCACAGGTTTCTGATCAGGATTTACCTGAGTTTTACTTGAAGCTAAAAGTGTGGTAAAAAAAACAAAACAAAAACTTCTACACACTTCCTTTTAAATAAACCAGGGGGGGGGGGGCTGAAGTCAGGTTTATCCCTTTTCTTTTTAAACTTGGTGTTCGCTTCATTCGCAGCTCGGTTGCATGTTATTCCACGGATCATCTCGTTCCATCTCAACAGACCATGAATCAAAAGAATCGTACCTTAAAATTCCTGCAACTACCCCCCCCCAACCACACGGTACTTTCTCTTTTGTTTTTTACGCTTTACAAAAAACGATGTTAAAAAATACAGGTTAAAGTAAAACTTTGCTACATTTTAAGTCTCTACGAGCTCGTAAAGGATTAAGAACCTCAAATGTTCAAGATCCTCCGATATCTTTACACATTCTGAATGAATCTCCACAAAAAAAAAAAAAAAAAAAAAAAAAAAAAAAAAAAAAGACAACCAGTAAGAGATGTAAATTCTGGGGCAAAGAACATCCAAAATGGCTGAATAAAAGACCTACTCTCTACAGGGATTGTCCTACTGTCCTCGGCTCCTTCCACTCTTTTAGTGAACGATAGAGGATGGGTAACGGACATCGAATGAAATATTCTCACTCTTTCTATCTCTCCGTAGCAGCTCGCTCCTCCATTTATACGTCTTCCTCAGTGCTCAGCGTCGTCTTCCTCCCCTCCCTCTTTTCCTGGCAGGCGTCCTACCCCGCCCTCTGCTCGTCTTCTCTTCAGGGACGCTGGTGGGAACGTCCTCATCTTCGGGTTCTTCTGTGACCGCGTCTTCCTCCGTGTCTCTGGGCTGGGTGGGAGACCCAGAAGCGGGTTGCTGGTTAGGGGAAGGAGGTGTGCTGCTGCTGCTTCCACTGTTGTTGTTTTCTTTGCTGGTGCTGGTGGTGGTAGTGGTGTTTTCCTGATCAGCAGCTGCTTCAGTGGACTCTAGTCTACTGTTGCTGATTGCAGGGTCACTTAAAGAGGAACCACTAGGAGACCCTGTGTCCTTGGTTTGAAGGTCCGATGAGGTGCAAACGGACTCTGATTCCTGTAAAGCTGAGGCTTCCTGAATCTTTAATGCCTTGTATCTCTGGTAGGGCCGAAAAATAGGTTTACCATCAAGAGGTCTTTCAGTGTTTCAACATTTAAAGAATTAGGACTGTGAATTTACAGTTTACCCACATGAATGTACACCTTTTTTTCTCCCCATGTCCTGTTAACCTTTGGCTATTTTCTGATAAATGGGTGAAATTTATGCTTAGTCTCTTTGCTGCTTTAAATGGAAAAGTGTAGGTGTCTCTCGTATTTCTTTAACATAGCCCTTATCCAGAAAGATTTACATTTATCCTCTTTATACATCTGAGCAGGTATGGGGTTAAGGGCCTTGCTCAGGGGCCCAGGAGTGGCAGCTTGGTGTGTCTGGGATTTAAACTCCAAGTCCCATGCCTTAACCACTAAGCTACCGCCTCTCCCAGTAACAGGTAAACCATAGATATTGTTACCTCTTAATGTAGCCCTATTCCGATTAAAAGTGTGCAGGATAATAATTAAAACCTTACCTTTAGATTCTCAAAGTGTTGGTGTGTTTTGCAGTGAGAGCGCCGTGCCGATGCCTCGTAGTGATAGAACTCGTTACACAGTCGGCACAGAAACCCGGCCACGGGAATTACGAAGTTGGAACCTGTAAAGCAATGGAAGATCCCAAAGCGTAAAAGTTATATTACGTCCAGTATAAATACTGAATTTGAATTCTCAAATCAGATTGGTTGTAATCCATTATAGTAATTCTATAGTAATCCAGAGAAGCTTGTAAGATGAAGGCAGATCATCAATGGGTATAATCATTGATCAGTTTTGAAGTTTTCTGAAGAAAGACATACATAGATCAGGAATAACATTATAACATTATGAGCAGTGAAGTGAATAACACTGATTATTTCGTCATCATGGCACCTGTTAGTGGGGTGGGATATTAATAGACCACAAGTGAACATTTTGTCCTTAAAGTTGATGTGTTAGAAGCACGAAAAATGGGAAAGTGTAAGGATCTGAGTGAGTTTCACAAGGACCAAATTGTCACGTCTAGACGACTGGGTCAGAGCAAATTTGCAGCTCTTGTGGAATGTTCCTGGTCTGCAGTGGTCAGTATCTATCAAAAGGTGCACCAAGGAAGGAACAGTGGTGAACCGATGACAGGGTCACGGGCAGCCGAGGCTCAGTGATGCACGTGGGGAGCGAAGGCTGGTCCATGTGGTCCGGTTGAACAGATGAGCTCCTGTAACGCAAACTGCTAAAGTTCATGCTGTTAATGCCCGAAATGTCAGGACTGTTTGGGCAGCAAAAGGGGACCAACACAACAACAGGCAGGTGGTCATAATGTTATGCCTGATCGTTGTAACTAACATGTATAAAAAGAGTTTCTAGAGTCAGCACTTTGTATCATACAAAAAAAGAGCTGCAGCTCAAAAACTAAAAAAAAAAACAATTGCTGTCTCTCAGCAACAATGGTATGAGTTAATCAGTCTTCATTATGTTTGGCAAATTGCTGTGATTCAAGAGGAATATAACACATCTATCTCTGGGCTGTAACAGTAGCTCAGAGTAATGCATTATGAGGTTACACATTATAAGTGTACATTAGAATGCAGATCATTTAAAATCTGAAATAAGTGCTGAAATATTATTTATATAAAAAAAATCTCAGCACCATTTTAAAGACATATTACTATTACACAGGAACATTGCAGGTGGATACAATTGTGTTCCTTACCATACACTGTGTCAGAGTCAAACTCTTCCTCCTCCGTTATATCTTCCAATGTGACCTCCATCTGTACAGGCAATCCTTCCTGCTAGTGAAAGAACAACCAACATAACTTATTCAATCTCGCTGGTGTTTATAAATGTTGGACTCCCGTAGCAGGAGAAAAAAAATAAAGTGGAATACACCTTCACAGAATTTCTTCTACCTGTCCGTTTTCTTCTTCTATCTTCTCTTCCTCATCACTTTCCATGCCTTCTTCATCAGGGCCAACTGTGCATACCTCCAAACCCAAATCTTCCAGGTTCCCTTTCCCGGTCTCTTTCAATACCTAGGAAAGAAAGATATTTCAATCTCAGGCCGAGAGTAAAAAAGGTTGTATCACATCAGTGAGGCAGAACGTGTACCTCCTCCATGTGCTGTTTGTGCTCAGTGGACTGCATGTGTTCGATGAACTCTCTCGATGTTCTGAAATGCTGCTTACAGACAGTGCAGCTGGGGCTTGAAGAACGGCTACAGATCTGGCCAAAAAGAAAAAAAAAGAAAAAAAAAAACCCTCCATGTGCTGGTTCAGATTTATTGATATATTGCAGTAGTTCACATTATTCTGAACAGTTACGCTTGTATATTATATATGACTGTGTAGAAGGTTCACCTTGTGCTCCCTTGTCTTACGATGATCCATGACATTAGCAGTGAAGTGGATTTTGCAGGTGGGACACCACCTCTGCAGGCCTGGTCTTTTCTCTCTGTAGGATACAAGACATTGTATCACTGTGGTATTTGCACTATGCATTTCTATCAGCTGCTATTTCATCAGCACGGCACAATCTTATAGACATTAAAGGTCGTGCGAGTCTGTTGGGCTCACCCGTCTTTACGTGGCCCCTGCAGAGACTCCTGTACACGAGGCAGCAGTGTGACAAGGCAGGCGTTGCTCATGTGCTGAATTTCCATCATCCTCTGCTGGTGTGCCAGTCCGTTCATATGGCTCTGGAAATTCTACACCCACACACACACACAGGTTAAATGCTACTTGAATCACTACAAAAGTGCATAGTACAAGTACATTTCTCTATCAGGAAAATAACTGATAAACTACACTAATAGAGAGACTTACTTGTTGGTTGTGGCAGGTAATATTACAAATATAGCAATAGAATTTGTTAGCAGTTTCTCCCCCTGTTGCATCTTTAGCCCCATCACTGCTCCTGGTTGTTTCGTCTTTACCGTCAGTGACAGTCACTGAACCTGCAGGCTCTGACTGGCTTGAGGTGCTCTGCTGATCTGCTTCTTTGAGTGGGGACTTGGGGCCTTCACCCTGCTGCAAAGAAAACCGGTCCTCTTAAAACTCTTCTGATTATTGACGCCTTGCATAACTGACTGCGGTTGTGATACTGACCTCAGCTGCCCGGCTTTGCTCCAGTGCCTCGGCTGCCTCGGCCCCGGCTACGGTCCCGTCTTCTTCCAGTATGCATTCTGAAGCAGACAAGTCAGTTATTTACTAAATAACCACTGTTCACTTTTTACTATACTATATAACTCATTTTGGCCGTGGTCAAACTCGCTCAAATCCTTACACTTGCCCATTTTTCCTGCTTCAACACATTACCTTTCAGGACAAAATGTCACTTGCTGTCTAATAAATCCCACAAACGAACTGGTGCCATGATGAAGAGATAATCAGTGGTATTCACTTCACCGATAATAATGCTATGTCTGATCGATGTATATAATAAACATATATTAGATATATTTTCACATGATTCTCAACAAATCATCTTCCTGTGAAATAGGTGTTATTAATGTACTATTTTACACAGATCATTTGCATTTTAATTTGTGGTTACCTGCAGTGTCAGGATCTTCAGCAGCGCGTTCATACTCGGTACTGGGAGAGGCTTCAGTCTCAAGCAGATCATTCGGCCTGACGACACAAAATAAAATTTCAACAATCCTACTCGAATGCCCTTAATTAAAAGCCTGACGAACCTGCCTATTATAAAAATAACAAATGTTATAACTGATTATATAGTGCAAGTTGTCTATAAACACAAGATAAACATTACCCTTCAGTTCTTTGTTTCTTTGCAGTTGGCTCATCCAGCTGCTGCGTGGATGGCTGGCTGCTGACTTCTGCCACTGCTGTGGTTTCATCTACATACAAAAAAAAATAAATAAATCTGAATTTCTGTTTTCAAACCTACACAATATTGATGTATACAGCATACTGTAACATGTACCCCGGCTGCTGCTTGCCCCAGGCTGACTGTCAGGGCAAATTGCAGGTCTGTGTTCGTTCTCCCGCTTCCTGTCCAGCTGCCTTGAATGAAAGTCCTGTATGCACACCATAAACCCGGTCACTAACAGAACTCTATATTACAACCAAATAATTAATGATTATAAACGGCTTACGTTGTTGAAATAGCGAGTATGAGGATTGAAATGTCGTGGAGGAAATCCCATATGTGGAGTCTTAATAGCAACTCCTAGTGGAACGGGACCCAAAATAGAAGATCTTGAGCCTGCAGCAAAAAACTGTTGGAACTGCTGTCCACCCATGGCAAAGCTCCGCATGCCCCCTTTAAAAGGAAATAAGAAAAAAAGAGCATATATAGATGTAATTAAATACTCTCTCTCACTGCATATATACAATATCTGTCAACAATGTGAAAACACCTAGTCTTTTATGGTTTTTGAGACACCTGCATGTTCCTTTTGTTAATATGCAACAAACAGTGAATGACTGAGGAACCTTCTGTGGAGTCCCAATGTGACATTTATGCCTCTAACAGAAGAACTTATAAAAGAAGGAGAACTGGAGTGACATTACCAGACTGCCTCACCCCCACAGTCAAACATGGAAGTGGAAGCTTAATGGTTTGGGGTTGATATGGAGTAGGGAAGGTTGGAGACCTATTCTGGGTGAAAGGACCAACATGGCAACCTTTCCATACATCCACTTACACCATGCAGTTCCGTCTGGATGCCGAAGCACATGTCTGTGATCTGTGTGCATTACTCAGAAAGCAAAACAGTCGTCTGGAGTGATCTCCATCATCCATCACTATCCACAAGGCTTTTATTCACTAATAAAGTGTAAAATATGCACGTAGTATATTTGTTTGGTTAAAGCAAATGTTCATACAGTTACATTACTCTGCAGAAACAAAAGGAACGTGCATGTGTTTGATAAAAGACTTGGGGTTTCTATACTTTGACAGGCCCTGTACATACTTTAAATAAAATATTTTCTATAATGAGCCTTTTGTCTTGTATACACATTTGATTAGACATGGTTTCATAATCAAGACCGTTATCAGACGGTTATACAGCCGGATAAGGACTGGACTTTATCATGAAACCTCATGGAAAAAAATTCCCCACAGCTTCTTTTTTTTTTCCTTTTATATATCAGAGTATTACAACTAATAAAAAGCACAATGTTCAATTTAAGCATATTAAATATTTATGGGTGCCTTCTCTCCTTCTCTGCTCTGTTTCCATTAAACAGTTTAAAGAATGATGTTAACTCAGTTTGTAAAGTTACCAGCTACCCCGTCTGTGTCTATTATAAGAGTTACTTTGATCATGTCACGTGACCGATCTAAATTCTCTACCCACCACCTATAGAAAGAACGCAGGGCCTGAGAGGAACTCGGCTTACCTTGCATCTGCTGCATCAGTAATGCGCCTTGCAGCATGGGATTAGGGGCGATGATGGTTTGAGTGGCAGAGCACAGGTTGACCATGCGAGCAGGAGGCGCAGTGCCCGGGACGGTCATTGGTCTGTTTGGAACAAAACCCACATTTTGTAGTGTTACAACATGGATCTCATGTGGGATTTCAATAAGTCACATGATTCTCAGTATAAATTAATCTGATTCATCTAAACTCCAAACCTCATCATTACCACCAGAGAGGTTTCGAAACATAAATAAATCAGAGCAAATCCCAAACTTTCAACATCCTGCAGGACAGGACATCCTTACATCTATAAAAAAAAAATTACAAAAAATAAAAAATAAAATAAAAGCATATGACACAGTAATTGGGCTTTATAATGGAAGGTTGTGGGTTTAAATGTAAGCAGTTTGCCCAGATGTTTTTAAAACAAAGCCTTTTATATTCAGTATGTGCCAAATGGTTTGTTGAGACCTAACGATCACACTTTTATGTGCTTTACTCCAGATTAATTTTATTTGCTTTTATAATAACCACCACCCTTCTTGGAAGTCCTCTAGATTTTGGGGTGTGGCTGTGAGGATTTTCAATCATTCCACAATTAGAGATCAGGCACTGGTATTAGGTGAGAAGATCCTAGGTTCAGTCTGTGTTTGAGTTCAGTGGGGGATGAGGTCAGGGATCCATGCAGGACACTTTGAGTTCTTCCACTTAAACATGAGCAAAACAGGACTGGAACAGATTGGTTCCAGAGAAAGGAAATTCTAACACTACAGAGCACACAAATTCTGTCCACATACTTTTAGACATAGTGTGTCTGGACCTTCACAATCCTACAGGATGGACAAATTCTCTTATGAACCTGTATAACCATGAATATATTTATATATATTTTTTAAACACACTAATGCTGGACCAGTAACCCAACCCAGAAGTGAGGTCTCACCGGCCTCCCCCGTGGTGATGGGGGATATGATGTGATGGTGGAGGCTGGGGTGGTGGGGGAGGAGGTGGAGGAGGCGGTGGGGTCTGCTGCTGGAACAGCTGCTGGAGCTGACGCAGGTGCTGATGAAACTGCTGCTGCTGCTGCTGTTGCTGGTGATGGTGAGGGTTGAACATCCTGGTAATGGAACTGATCAAATTTCCCACAATACCTCAACAGGGTTCCTACAAATGAGAAAAAAAAACAACAGGCTTCTATATTTGTAAATAAATTAATCAAAATATTAAACTAAACATGCAAATAATCAACCAATTTAACAGCTAATTAATCAATCGGTTAATAATTAATCAAAATCAGAGCAAGACAGTCTATAATTAAATAACCACTCATTTTGTTATCTCTGATTCTTATTTTTTTTTTGAGCCACCTGTATTCAGGAGGGAAATGTCCCGCCCCCTGTGTAGTGATTGGCTCGTTTTATCCCGCCTCCTGCACTGTGATTGGCTAACACTACCACTCTACCAATCAGTCAACTGAACAAGCCAATCTCAATGCAACAAAAGCTAGAAGTATCGGAATGGGTGGCACGTATAAACTCCATAAATGAATAAAATACAAAATAAAATTCACAACTGCACCAATCTATATAGTTATATAAGTGGTGTAAAGGCTAATAACAAACGCCTGAGGCTGGACCATGATCAAAATGGCGTTTAAAAGGCAAACCTAGCATTGCAGTGAATGTAATGCTAATCACGCCAAACGTTAGCTCGCCAATTGGAACCATAACAGCACCAATAATCGATATTTGCACGCTACGTTTTTTATAATGAAAATATATTCAAAAGTATGTTTTTATTTTAAATTGCGCGCGCGCTTACAACCCGCTTTCCGGGACCAGGCTAGCCGGTTAGCTAAGACGCTAGCTTTCAGGCGACAGCCTGTCGAGACTTTGATCGCGATCTTTCCAACAACCGGTGAATCGTTTTCTTTTAAAAGGATATATTATCTTGTTATAATCAAACCTATTAGAACGTCAAAACCGTATAAATAAATATAAGCACCATCTAACCCAGCATTACCGACTACGCACCTGCTATGCTAACATACCGGTGTTTGGACGGACTCGTCTTAGCGTCTGCGTGGCCCAATTTCAAATTCCACTCTGCTAACTGCATATGTTGCCTACCTAGAGTACAACAGTATTGGACACCTAGTGCACTATGTATCCAAAATGTTGCGATTTGGAATACGGTACAGTGAGTGTGGCAGAAAAAAATGGGTTTGGCTTCAAACCTGTCTCCGCCTAGTGGAATGGAATGCGAAGTGCAACCCAATTAAAACAAAGGCCAACGACGTTTTATGATACTAACATAAAAAAGATAATAAATAAATAATATGAATACTATAATTATAATTATATTATATATTTTTATTGTATTATATAATTTATTATAATTTTATATTCTTTTACCCACTTTGTATATTTCAAACTTTTTGCTAATCCACCGCATCTATTATTATTACCTTTATTATTATTATTATTATTATTATTATTATTATTATTATTATTATT
>JAAIIK010000041.1:1693578-1716662 GCA_014706435.1 Silurus glanis
AGAGAGATAGATATAGATAGATAGATAGATAGATAGATAGATAGATAGATAGATAGATAGATAGATAGATATTGTCATTGCATAGTACAGGACTTTAGTATCTACCAGAAGTGCAAATAGTAGCAATTGTGCAAATTGACATGTGCAGATAAATATGCAAGTATTTATATAAAGCATGTGATATATAAGTGGATAAACGTACACCGAATAAATATAAAGGCTCTGGCAGTAAAAAGATGTGCAGAAACTACTGAGCAAGTACAGTAATGATAGATATAAGCATAAATGAACATATATGAAAAGTTATATTAGTGCAGGATGTCTATAAGGCACGATATATTTAGAGAATGTGAGATATAAAAATGTACAATCAAGTCAAGTCAAGTCAAGTTTATTTCTATAGCGCTTTTCACAACAGACATTGTCTCAAAGCAGCTTTACAGAAATCAACAGTCAAGGTGAACGGTGTGCATTTATCCCTGATGAGCAAGCCGTGGTGACTGTGGCAAGGAAAAACTCCCTTAGATGTAATGAGGAAGAAACCTTGAGAGGAACCAGACTCAAAAGGGGAACCCATCCTCATTTGGGTGACATCAAGAGTTTGATCATAAATCTTTCAACAATACAGAACACTGGAGAGTGAGAACTAACATGAGTACTGGAGTATAAGATTATAAGTAATGATCTTTCTACAGTCTTATACAGTCTTTATGGTTATAAAACTAGGAGCTACTGAGGTCAACATTTGTGATCATCACAGATCCAACACCAGCTTCTCCACACCAGAGCCTTTAAACACTCCAGGAGGTCCAATGTCAAAACCACACATGTAGTGGGATCCAATTGGCACTGGTACGTCTCTAGATGGTTCGGGATGTTTACATGTATGTACAGCTGTACATAAGGTAATACACAGTATATATGCAGATGGAATATAGATATGAGGATAATAACCCTAGGATATACATTTAATTATATACAGGATAATTGAATAGAATGATTGAATAGAATATTATTATATTAAGAATAATTTTTCAGAATGATATAGAATGTACTGAGTGGGTTTTGTGCATGTTATCAGTGTGTGTTTTGAGTCTGTATGTCTCATCTGTCAACTTAAGGTTGTACAAATGTTGTTGGGTCAAAGCAAGCAATGTTGATTATTCCAACAAAACATTATTTCCAGCACGGCTATTTTCTGCACAGTGTTTGTGGAATAACAGCCACTACTGGTTAACTGGTTTAACCTGACCACAAACCACAACTGATAAGACAAACAAAGCCCCTGGATGATCCTTTGTGATGGAATAAATGTCTGATATTCTGTTTGTCCGTAGCTCTTGGTTTCTCAGTTTCATACAGTGGCCTACATTTGATTTTACAGCATTTTTCCGATCTCGTTTTTTCTTTTTATCCTGGGAAAATAACAATATCGATAATATATATTTATAGCAGAATACACTTATATAAAGTCTATCACTAAAGCACTGCGGTATATTTATTTTGGTCAGTTATATCACACTTCCAATATGCATAACAATTCTATCCTTACATTTCTCCCTCTTTCTCTCTCTCTCTTTCTTTTTCACTCTATCTGCTGCAGTGTACTGCTTACTTGTGTGTGTGTGTGTCCTCTGAGCTTGCTGGATTGCTGCCACGTGACAGTGTGAAGATAGCATTGGAGAAAAAGAAGAGGGGAAGAGAGAGAGAGAGAGAGAGAGAGAGAGAGAGAGAGCAGGATAGAGAATCAGAGTAGACAGAGAAGGATGAAGGGATAGAGAGAAGGAGGAGGGGAACAGTGCAGGGTGAGATTAGTATGAGGAGGCGGGGCAGCAATCTGTCCGTCTCCATCACTGGTGATCTGAGCTGAGAGTGCGTTTTGCCATGGGGGATGGGAACAAGAGAGAAAAGGAGAATGAGAGAGAGAGAGAGAGAGAGAGAGAGAGAGAGAGAGAGAGACGCATATATTTATTTACCGCGCTGCATTTACTCCATGCTGAAAGCTATTGTGCTGTTTTTGAGTTATTGTTTTCACTGTTTGAGTGCAGGAAAGTGGAAGATTGGGATTGTTTTTTTTTGTTGTTGTTTATGCTTCACTTATGCCTTTTTTTTATCATCACTCATTAATTCATATACAAAAAAAGGATGTTTCATAGCAACCAGACAAAAAAAGTGGGTTAGGGTTAGCCCTGAGCTGCCATCATTTTAAATATGTATGTTTGTTTTTATGTAACACAAGATACTTCATTGTGGCCACATGCCTCTGGGCTAAAAATAACATACACTGTACAGTACATTTTACAGGAGAAATATGGCAGCACTGTTACCGGGAATTACATGATATCATCAATAATTTGCTATGAATGTATTTTGGTGTACATTGAATGCAAGTGTCTTTTTTTTTTTATTAGTTTCTAATTCAGCTGATTGACTTATTTTTTTAGTGGGAAAATATCTCCAGACTGAAACAACATGAGCATTAGCTGCAATGCTTGCTGACAGGTGAACTAATGTTGCACAAACTGTGATTTTACTGAAAAAACAGGACTTTGATTAAAAATTTCTATCTAAGAATTTACTATCATATTTACTGACAGCTACATATAAAACCAAGACTTTCTACTCAGGCAAGGGGTGACAAAACTTAGCTTTGACTCCTAGCTGAACAATTTTTAGTTGCACTGCCTAATACACTTGTTAGCTAGATAGTTAGCTCATAGTAATGATATGAGTGAGTTGACTCTGTTTATTGACTCTTTTAGGTGAATTTTGGAGTCGAATATCAGGAAGAGTGAGTCGAATCGAGCCCTCAGTACAAGCAGAGCAGTGTCAGTGTGATTGAGGCGGTGTGATCTATCAACCATATGGTCCCTCCATATGGCCCTGTATCCGGAGGCAGGGTTGCTGTCATGGGAGCCTGTAGTTGCCACCACCTAGCTTGAGCGTGGTGTCAGTCATAGAGGAGTCAAGAGGTCAAGGGAGTGATTCAGCTAGCTTTGCTGAAAGTGAATATCTGGAAACAGCTGGAGATTGCATTAAAAAGATATTTTTAGGCATTACGTGATAAACCAATTTCTTCAAACTTATTGTATCGAGAAAGAAATAAAACTGTGTGATGTTTACTACATGGTGATAACCTGAAGATTAATAAGGACATAAAGTGTTCATTTAGCAATATATTGTATGTAGTACAGTAGATTGATTGTATTATATTTATTTAACCACACCTCCAATATGGCAAACTTCTGTTGCTAATAAGGTACCAGAATAAGTACATACTGAAGATTTAAAGAGTAGGAAAAACACTATGACCTGTGATCACTGTAGCCTCCGATTTTTGTTCTTGTTTGGCAAAATCTTCGCTCTTGTTGTCAAGTTTTCTGTGTTCTGAGATGCTTTTCTGCTCATCATGGTTGTAAAAAGTAGTTATTTGAATTACCGTAGCCTTCCTCGTGCTCCATCGAGACATTTCTGGTTTCAAAACAACTGTTCTGGGGTCTGTAAACACTTCAGACAGAACAACTTAACCATGGTCAAATTCACTAGGCTTACTTCAGCTTTCTTCTTATTCTGATGATTGACATTAAGACTCAAGCTCAGTATCTGTAGGATTTTACTTATTGCACTAATTGGCTCATAAATTAAAATTGCATAAATGCACAGGTGTGTGTTTGATGAGATCATTCCCATTATTATTGTTTAACTGTGCTCAACACCCTGTCTGTCTCCTCTCCCCAGGATACTGTGAGGAGAATTACATTTTAGCAAACGTGTCCTGGTTGTGTTGTTGCTCAGATTGACCTCAAACATCTACAACAGCAGTAGTACTGGCGCTAAAATAGTACGACCTTGGAACGCCCCCGTTGGAATGTATCTAGGTTACAGCATGAACAGCATGTAATCCTTTCAGACCCTCCGAAACACTTTGGTGGTAAATGTTTGCGTATTTCCTATTTAAAAAATGTCTAATTGGTCATTATGTGTGCCAAGAACAAAGATGATCTAGACACAAGACATAAAAAGGCACAAACTGTTATTATTTTCTGCCAAATTACGCAGCAATGATGGTGTTTCAGTCAAAGACTGCAACTGAACCTGGATTAAACCTAATTTCAACCTTTTTATTTTTTTTTATTTTAGCGCAGTACCACAAACAGCAGTATTTATTCCAAAAACAGGGACAGTTTTATCAGTTTTATCAGCCTTACAATTTTTTTTATTGTTTCTTTTTTTTCCCTTTTTATTCTATAATATGTACGTAATACAAAATCATTGGTGAAGGTCCGATCTATGCTTTAGAATCTAACTCCTTGTTGTTAATTGTAGGTTCTTAGTATATAGTAGGGGACAATTATGCAAGGGAATTCAAATAATGTTCTTCATTCAAAAAGTAAGAGACATTTGTTTTCATACCTCAATTTATTTATTTATTTATTTATTTATTTTATTATTATTTTAGCTGTGTGAGACTTTGATACTAAAAAGAAAAATATTCTTTGAGATTAATAATTTTAATCGTGGGTTTAAGTTTTAATTGTTACTTTTACATTTCAATTAAAATCCCTGTTGCTACTTTAAATTTGATATATATAGATGATACTGGTACAGCATAATTGGTTTTTAATATGGCAGTATGCATTACAATAAATAGATTGATCACAATGGACATACAGTTTTGAGTTGAAATAAAATGTAGATAATTAGATCCTACAATACCTATACACTATTGTTTTAACCCTTAACCATACAATTCACCATAAATAATGTCTGTTAAGCTTACAATATGAGTTTTTATTGTGCATTTTATTTGTTGCGTCACAGGGACTTCCTTCCCCGCGGTTCAGGCATCGTCACACGCCGCCCTCTGGTCCTGCAACTCATCAACTCCCCCACAGGTGAGCTTGCTGCCACGGCAACCGCATTCTCATCAGTCTCCCGGGTCTCTGGGGAGATGATGCATCTAAGTGCTGACTGTCCCGGTTTCCCTAAGAGCAGGAATCACTCATGAATCATAAACCTAGGATGAAGAGGAAAACAGACAGACTGAAACACACTGCAAATTTATACACACTTTAGTATTTAAAAAATAAAAATAAATAAATAAAATAAAGAATGCACCAAAGCTTGTGCAACTCGCTTGTTATACAGTCACTTGCTTGTGACATTTAGGACTGAATTGTAAATAAACTATTTCTGTAGCAATAAAATAATTTATGATGCATGCTTTAAATTGCTTTACTGCTTTTCTCAGCACTGCCATCTAGTGTAGGTTGAAGTATCACAGCATTCACTTTCTTGTTTTATTTTATTTCTTACATCAAAACCAAAATGTACTACAAGGACAAAAGCATTGGGAAGGATTTTTGCATTAGTGTACTCTTTTAATGCAGCAATACAGGGGGAAATGTTTATTACAATATGGAGATGAGATAAAAAAAAAAAAAAAAAAAGAAATAGATCTTATGGAATATTTCGCATGCTACAAAAATCTCATGATGGCACATCCAATATTCAGACTTCAGTTAAAAATCGCTTACCTTTAATCAAAGAGAATATTCTGCACAGCTTTATGAGTAAAAGTCAAATGCAGTTCATGAAGCATGATGTGAAACTTGAAATCGAAGGCCGAAAGAATGGCGAGAAAACAGACATTTTCCAATAAAATTACAAAACATAATTGATATTTCAGCAATAATTACATTTTGAAAAAATTGAAAAAATTACTTTCCTTGATCTCTGTAATAAATATTCATACTGAGAGATTTATAAATGGCAATGTTCTCCCTAAAAATGTATATTTTAGAATTTTTGTCAGAATATCTTTGCTCCTACTTTCTATTCATATAGAGTTTGCAGAGTTTTTGCACTGTAAGGGGAAGAAGTTTACAGATTTTGATGAAGTGCGTCAAGAGATCGAGGCAGAGACGGATCGTGCCACTGGGCAGAATAAAGGCATCTCTCCGGTCCCTATTAACCTGCGTGTCTTTTCCCCTAATGGTAAGATACTCTGTGTTGTTTGATTAAATTTGTGCTCACTGTGGATGTTTTAATGCCTTTTAGAATGAGAGGGAATAGTCAGAATACTCTTAAAATAATATGGAATAATCAATTAATCATACTATAAACCAGTCTTAAAATTGCACTTTTTTTTATTAGATATCTATCATATGACTCCTGCCATAATAATCATATTACTAGTTAAGTGGAAGTTTTACTGTTTTAAATGCAGCCGTAAATGGATAAAAAGTATTCAAACATGTGCAATTTGTGAAACAAAGCCATACTGAATTGTTGTGGATTATTATTTATTTATAATAAAGAATGACCCAAAGTGATTTATTCCTCATCTAATTCATTTCCATTTGATCAGCCATGAGCAGAGAGAAATTGTAAAATTTTTGAACTTCAATTCACAGTTTTTGTTTTGAAAAATAAAACAAACCAAATTTAATCAAATGAAATTAACAAGCAAAATAAGAATCATATAAGCAACAGACTGGCAAGCACAACCAAACAATTCACATATTAATCAATCTCTTTTGTCCATCAGTACTGAACCTGACTCTGGTGGATTTGCCGGGAATGACCAAAGTGCCGGTCGGCGACCAGCCGGCAGACATCGAGCACCAAATCAAGGAAATGCTTATGCAGTTTGTGACGAAGGATAACTGCCTGCTGCTGGCTGTATCCCCTGCTAACTCCGACCTCGCCAACTCTGACGCCCTAAAAATCGCCAAAGAAGTGGATCCTCAAGGTGTGCAAAGTCTTTTTTTTTTAAAACGACTGGTATGAATAGTCAGTAATTTGACTAATACGAAGGTCATGCGTTTCCAAAGACGTTAGTAGTTTTTTACACACTATAGGCGTATACAGTACATACAAATTCTCACTAATGCTCTCACTGGAGTGTTTTTTTAAGGCAAGCACAAGCACCGCTCACACTTCTGGAGTCATTTCACACAATTCCATTAGTATGTATGTGTTTGAGCAGGTTTGCGCACCATCGGAGTGATCACCAAACTGGATCTGATGGACGAAGGAACGGACGCTCGAGATATTCTAGAGAACAAGCTGTTACCGCTGCGCCGAGGTGAGAGACAGAATTTCACCCTGAAAAATGATATTGCTGTGTTAATGCTGTTGTCAAGCAAATCTTTCAGGTGGTGTTTTTCCCTGCGAGATGTTAGAAGTTGTTCGCCTGGCAGAAGAAAGGAGCAACAGCTCATTTTCACCAACATCAACTTAATTTTAATGAGATATTCTGGGTACAATGGTGCAAATGTTAACTAAATTCAAAGGCTTGTTATGTGTGAGATAACAAGCATGATATCACTAAGGTATTAGCAAGAAACTTGGAAGTAAAGCTAAAGTGTACAGTTGATGAGGGCAGGGACCTGGTCAGGATAAAGGATTAAAGTGCCACCGCATCAATCTTAATGGTTAGTGATGAAGCGATGGTTAAATCCCACTGCATTACTTTGAGCATGGCATTGTGGGTAAGGTACGACCATGAACAGACCAAATTAATCTCAATTTAAATGATGTCAGATTTATTTCTCTATACGAAGTTATAGAGTGTATTTCAGTTTTTCTCAGACTGTTCTATTTCCTACCCTAGGACTTTCCTCTTGGTATTTTTTATGTTGTTCCAAGTAAGTGGTGGTCTCTCACTGTTGCCCTCTTGTGGTTAAAGGTTATGAAACTCAAATCTTTTTGGATATCATATACAGCTGGAGAGTGGAGAAAAGGAAAAGAAGGAAAAGAAGGATTTGAGAGAGAGAGAGAGAGAGAGAGAGAGAGAAAGGGTGAGAAAGAGTGAGAGAGACAGAACACCCATGGGTAAGATGAAAAAACAATGTCTTGATTTCAGCAACACATCTGGAAAAAAACTCTGTTCCTTTCTTTCCTTAGCAATAAAATATATTTATGGGAAACCCTTGAATGCTTTATGCTGACGTTCCATTTTTCCACTCGGTTTCGGGCAGCGCCGGGATGTTTTCTAAATTTGTATCACATCGTACGCCATCTTTATCTTCCCAGCCTCTGTTACTCATGTAACACGCACGACCACAATGCGCAAAGCGTATTTTATATGATTACAGACTACAGGGTCTTGTTCAGGCCAGAAATCCTTGGTAGACATTAAATGCAATAGGAAATGGTTGTGCAGTACACTGTCATTCTTTCGATAATAATGTGTGGAAATCATTTTAATACTGTGTTCATGTGTCTCCTTTAGGCTACATCGGCGTGGTGAACCGCAGTCAGAAAGACATCGATGGGAAGAAGGACATCACTGCGGCTATGGCTGCTGAGAGGAAGTTCTTCCTGTCGCATCCTGCATACAGACACCTGGCAGACCGTATGGGGACAGCTTACCTACAAAAAGCGCTCAACCAGGTGAGACGAAGCTGCTTGTGGAGATGTACAATAAATCATCTCTAGCTGGAAATATAGTTTCCAGGACTGGGACAAGACCACATTATCAAATTCTTTCCGCATTAGTTACTTACTTACTTACATATTGAAGTCATATTCAAATTCACATTTCAAGTCAAATTTACATTTATGGAATATGGTGGATCTTTTTATCCAGAGGGACTTACTGAAGTCTTTCATTCTCAGACTGGTTCCCTAAATCATGAATGATACTTAGTACTTAGTCCATTAACCCTATTGGGAAGGTTAGTATCATAACCATCCAAAAGACATGCCTTAAATACGCTTTACAGACAAAACTATTGGGACATCTGACTTTTCCAGCGTCGTTCCTCCCCAAACTGTTACAACAAGGTTGGAAGCACACAATTGTATAAGAATCCTTTGAATGTGGTAGCATTTAATTTTCCCTTCACTTGAACTTCAAGACTCAAACGGGATCCAGCATGACAATGCCACTCGATTGAAGATCTGCTTTACATGGGTTTGAGTGGAAGATCTTGAGTGGCCTGCTAAAGAGCTTTGACCTCAACCCTATTGAACACCTTTGGGATGAATAGGAACGCTGACTGCACCCCAGACCTTTACTAACTGGCTGAATGAGAATGAATCGCCACAAAACCAGAAATCTAGTGAAACATCTTCCCAGAAGAGTGGAGGTTATTATAATAGCAAATGTGGACTTAATGTGGAATGGGATGTTTAGAAAGCACATACCAATCCTAAAGAAGTAGAGTGAAGTCAAGTGGCTTTAATTTAAATTTCAGCCATATACACTACAGTACACATCCTCCAGGACTAAGATCCTCCATAAAACAATATAAATCAACACTAAATGGCACAAAACAACCTTGAACAAACAAACATTTAGCGCAAACAACAGAACACAGTGACGCAATAATACTACTAAAAAACATTTAAGAAATACCAGAATAGCTAACATGAGTGTACCCTTGGCTAAACTCGCTAATGTCAGAGTTACTTATGTTTAATCACTAGAGGATGAAAAGCAAATAACTTTACAACCCGAAATTGTGTAAACCTCATCATTTTTTCAGCAACTAACCAATCATATCCGAGACACACTGCCCGGACTGCGCAGTAAACTCCAGAGCCAGCTGCTATCCATCGAGAAAGAGGTGGAGGAGTATAAGAACTTCCGCCCAGACGACCCGTCTCGAAAGACCAAGGCCTTGTTGCAGTCAGTAACTCAGCTTTCTACATGTACACAAACATGCAGAGGATGTACATATATACTCATCTGCAGCAACACAAACATCTGGGTGTTTGATATAAATATTTAGTTCTTGCTCTGTAGATATATAAAGCATCTTCACTTCTTCTTTGTCTTCTCCTCCTTCTTTTTTTCTTCAACGATGTGCCACTCCAGGATGGTGCAGCAATTCTCTGTGGATTTTGAAAAGCGTATCGAAGGCTCAGGTGATCAGATCGAGACTTATGAGCTTTCAGGTGGAGCGAGGATCAACCGTATCTTCCACGAACGCTTTCCTTTCGAACTGGTCAAGGTGTGTGAAGATCACAAACACACTCTTCAAAAATACACTGTTCATGTTTAATGAGTGTGTTTATTGTAATTCCCATAATCAATATTAGCCTGAAGTTTACAAATGCAGGAGAAAAAAATCAGCCGTACTATTATGCAGAACTCGGGTCATGCTGCTATCACTTAGCGACCAAAAGAATGAGTCACGGCCCAAACTCGCGCCTCCCTCGAGTCATGACTACAGGCTTTATGAGTAAAACATTCGTCTCCCGCTTACTGGGGGAAAAAAAAAACACTACACACACGCACACACACATACACGTTCCAATAAAACACCCTGTCTAAAGCAGCTAAACAGGAAGTGGTCAAGAGAAAAGAAAGAGAAAAGAATTCTTGGAAGCGGGTTCTTCTTATTACTAACTGAATCAGTAGTGGCTCAAATTAGAATCATTATATTAGTAAGAATTTAGTTGGTGCTTGGATTAAAGTGATTGGTAATAAAATCGTGTTTCTGGTCTCCTTCTGTGTGATGATTTATTTACTTATTAGGAAAAGTATAAATTCTTAGTAGTTTAAGTTCTGGCTAGAAATGTAGACGATCAGTCAAGATAATATTTATGAGGGCTGAAGAAAGTACTGAGGCTTCCAAGCTAAAAAAGCTAAAAAAAAAAAAAAAAAGAGTCACAGAAGCTTCTATAAAATGTATAAATAAATTACAGGACTCGTAATATAGCCGCAACAACAATTTTAAGCTATATAAAATTTTGATGACAAAATATTAAGCAATTTAAGTAATATTCAGCTGTCCTGTACAATTACAGCTTTCAACCATGGTGGGCGGGGCCTAGGATGTGTCATTATACCAAATTATAATACTGTTAAATGGATGATCTTTACACCGTTACATTGTTAAGCTGTTTACCAGTGTTGGACAGCAAGGAAGTGAATCTAATTCGTTACTGTGCTTAAGTAGCTTTTTCGCGTATCTGTACTTTACTCAAGTATTTCCATTTGGGGAGATTTTTACTCAACTACATTTTGCGAAATCAGTCGTTCCTTTTATATTTACGATTCGATAACTGGTCAAGCACGCAGCAAGCCACCAATCAGGGTCGAGCGCGCGTTCTGCATTGAACTTGCTTTGATTGGCACTTGGTGTATCTACTTATCACCAACATACAGTTCAGTGTCAGTTCAACAGCAAGCAGAACATTTAGAGAGTAGATAGACTCCTTACTCGAACTCGCCACAATCCCCGTGGCCTCATTTGGGCGTTTTCTTTAAGTAGTTGAAAAGAAGGTCATGATAATTGTAATAAATACCAATCAGTGTTTGACTCATTAATATCATTCTAATAATAGATAAACTGAGTTGATTAAACAAAGAGTCTTGTGACAAAAATGTTCAAAGGAACATTATAGCCATGATAAATAATAGTACTTTGGATACTTAAGTACATGTGAAGGCAAATATATAACCATTTCTCTTTGACTTTTTATTCTCCTATAGTTACAATTATACTGTGGGATCTCCAAAACACATTAACTCCTCTTTTATTGTAGCTACTATAAACGTTTGTTCCTTTAGAAGACTTACTCCTGAAAATAATAAGACAATAAATCGCACTCTTCCTGTCTCTGCAGATGGAGTTTGATGAAAAAGAACTGCGCAAGGAGATCAGCTACGCCATCAAGAACATTCATGGCATCAGGCACGTCTTCTTTCCACCATTCCTCATTTTTGAATAAATGTTGTGTGTGTGTGTGTGTGTGTGTGTGTGTGTGTGTGTGTGTTAGACAAAACCTAATCACAACAGCTCATTGAGTTTTATACGAACCAGTATTTATGAATTCAAGATACAGGAAGAGAAGTTTGTAATGAGATTTTTTCATTATTAATATGTGTCACTCTTACAACAGTGTTTTAGTGGCACATTAAAATGTTTTTAGAAATTCTAAGATAATGAAATTAAAATAGTTGCAATTCAAGAGTAAAAGTAAAACTTACGAGAATAAATTCATAGCAATATGTGAATGAAGTTGAAATATTTGAACCCCGAACCCCAGCTGAAGTACTGGGGACGTCTGAGACGTCGAGCTCGCCAGTGTTTAACTAATTCAGGTTCAATTTCTTTGATCATCTTCCTCATAGTCTCTTGAGAAACATATCCTAATTGAATAGCAAGCAGATGTAACCAACAATATTCTTTCGACTGCAAAAAAAGAGGCAATTTCCTCAATGTCTGTCTAATTTTTTTCCTCTGAATAAATTGTTTTCTACATAATCTATAACCGTTTACTAATAATAGCTGTTCCAAAAGACAATATCCTTATTAATAAATCCTTACCTAATGTAGGATTTAACCAACTCCACATCTATTTTATTAAAATGTAAATGTAAAATGTTTTCGCCAATTTTGTAATTTTTCTCAAAAAATTACCACTTTATTCTTGTATTGCTACGACTTTATTCTCGCAATCTTCTTTTTTTTTTTTTTTTTTTAGTAACACTGAAATGCTATTTCAGTGTTACTAATTTCTTGCTAGTCAAGGTTGGGAACAGACAGAGTCATGCTATCTGGATTATAAGACAGGAAATCTGTTGATGAATTTATAAATGTTAATGTTTTTTTTTAAAACAAGATTTTCCTGTGTTACTCTTAAATCATACTTAACCATATTAACATTCTCACTGCCCGATGTTTCCTTTTTTTCTCTTACCCCCTTCTCTTTTTTTTCACCTTTGGACCTGTCTGTTTCCGTTTTGATGGGCAGAACTGGGCTCTTCACCCCGGACATGGCCTTTGAGACCATTGTGAAAAGGCAGATTGCGAAGATTAAAGCGCCCTGCCAGAAATGCGTGGACATGGTCATTTCTGAGCTAGTCAATACCGTTAGGCAGTGTACCAAGAAGGTAATAGCCCTGGTGGAGGGTAATGATGTGTCCCAGTTCCCCCTAAACTTGTCGTTGTTTGACCATGGGCCTGATGCTGGGCTGCAGAGGGGCAAAGGCGTGTGTGAGTGTGTGTTTGTGTTTGTGTACCTGGCTGTAGGTTTGGAACAGAAATGGGAAGAATGGCCATGGCATGGTCAAAAGAGCTGCCTGCACTGGGTTGAAACATCTGGGTGCTGGAGTTTCACTGCTAAGTGGGACTGAAGAAGATGCACAGTTTCTGATATATGTAGCAGGGCTGGGTGATGCGAAGACATGACACTGATATTGTCATATATAATGTACTTTTTTAAATATATATATATATATATATATATATATATATATATATATATATATATTAGTGATTGTTACCATTTCTACTTACTTAAAAATGGTTTTACTGTCACACTAGCTAGCACTGGCTTAACATTTCTCCTGTAATTTTAATTACAAAGTGCTTACTAGCGTTAGGTCTGCTATTATATTGTGTAGCTCAAGTTAGCTAATGTTAGACTTGCTTTATTTGGCAGTGTAGATTAGTAGTAATTTTTTCTAACCAACTTCAGGCTTCCATATTGCATAAAAAAAATAAAAAAAACAGATTCACAAGCAGGATACCTAACATGAGGTGAACAAATGAACAAATTTATAAAGTAATTAATTTCGTAGCTACACACAAGTTCACTAGCAAAGCTAGCTATTTAGATAAATATTGTGTTGTTAAAGCTGTTTTAGCTAGATTGTGTAGTTAGTGTGACTTTATGCCATTTTGTTAGCATGACTCATTGGCATTTTGGTAGCATGCCACATGATAAGCTTTGGAAAAAAAACCTTGCCCTGAAACCTTTAAGCAATAATTTATTAATATTTAGGTTATACCAGCTTAGCATACAAAAAAACAAAGGCATATTTATGCTGCTTTAAACTTAATATAATCCTAGCATTGAGACATCAGTGCCCAGACCCCCGTCTTGAAGACTGCAGCGGTGCAAATTTACGCCAGTCGGAATAAGTATACCGATTTCCAGCGAACAAATACGTGTCACTTTAAACGATGCAGTTGAACAAACTTTAAAGAAAATGCAAAAGAATTGCATTTCCAGTATTCGTTTTACATTTACAACTATGCAACGACAGAGGACAAAGACAGGAGGTTATTAACAAGCACTAACACCCAGATTAACGACCACTGGAGAGCCGTGTCAGCACTCTGTAAGAGTTCCTACTGGTCCAGGGGGAATGTAATAGACTGGCTCTGGTTTGGTGGTCAGCTGTAAGGTTGGGGTCATGGAGAGCGGAATGTAAAGGGTCTCTGACTGGCGTGAATGTGCGACGCTGCAGTCTAAATTATTCCTGGCTTCAAGCTGCTGGCTTGTGGACAGCACACTGAGGTTTCCTCTCTCTCTCTCTCTCTCTCTCTCTCTCTCTCTCTCTCTCTCGCTCTCTCTGTGGGAGGTAGATCTTAGCTTGTGCCCTGTGACGTATGGCTTAAGGAGAAACCAAATGTCTCACTTGCCTTTTCTTTTCTCTGTGCTGTCTTATCTGTCCTTCCATCCTTCCTTAACTCTTCTTTCCCCCTTCTTCATTTTTGCATTGCTTCTCTTCCTTTTTTTATTTTACCTCTTTATTTCCTCCCTTTTTCCCTTTCATCCATCTCTCTTTCTCCTTTGCTGTGCTGTGCCACCCCCACTTCCTCTACAGGACGGGCCTGTTTACACCCGATCTGGCCTTCGAGGCTATAGTGAAAAAGCTGATCCAAAAGCTGAAGTCTCCCTGCCTGAAGTGTATAGATATGGTAGTGAGTGAACTGACCTCCACCATACGAAAATGTAGTGAAAAGGTAATGCAGAAACAAAATCCTTTTTTGTCTGCGTCATCTTAAGTATGGATAGACTGATGGCTGGAATTAAAATTAGAAATTTAGATGAAAGAATCTGTGGCCATTATTTTTGTTTGATGTCAGGGAGCAGTATTTCTTCATTCAGGCTAAAATACATGTGATTAAGTAAGGAATAAAATGTTTGTGGCTGTGCTGTTATTGGAAAATAAGCAATAACATGTCAGCTTGATGCGACCTGACTTGAGTCGCTTGAGTCTGACTGATTCCAACCCTAAATTTGTTTATCTTGTAATAACAGCATGTTTAATAGTGTTTTAATTCTCTTATGCCACAGCAATGTATCAAAAAGATAAAATTTCTTTATTGGTGGATGGCATGTCATATTTTTTCTACTAACTTATTATTACATTTAATGTTGTCGAATGTCCATGGAACACGTTAGCTATAAACATTCCCTCATTCCCACTCTGTTTCTTGTTCTCTCACTCCTGATATTAATAAGACACATTGGCATATGCAAAATCCTGAAGGCTTTCTCATCAAGGTAAACTCCTTGAATAAATTAAAAATAACCTCTTAAATAAGTAACCTTTTCATTACAGAGAACTTACACTATATGGACAAGAGTTTGTGGACACCTGACCATTAAGATTACATAAGATTGTTAGGCGCTTTTTCAACATCCCATTCCAAATTGAGTGTCATAATCGCAATTTGCCATTATAGTAAGCTCCAGTCTTTTGGGAAGATGTTCGACTAGAATTTGGAGTGTGATTGTGGAGATTTGTGATAATTTATCTACAAGGGTTTTTGTAAAGTCAGGTATCATGTAGGTGAGGTGAAGAGGTCTGAAGTTTCAATTTATCCCATAGGTGTTTGTAAAGAGTAATAAAACAAAGAATAAAATCCTCCCATATATCTTTAGAATCCTGCACTTATTGGCTACATTTTCCATCAATCATTTTGTTTCCATAATGGTTTAAGGCATATTGTTCAGTGGAGCCTTATAGCCTAATAAACCGGGATTCGCAGCAGTGGATGTGTTTGTGTCTCGTTATTACAATAAAAATGTAAGTAGCGCATTTTTTATGCGTGTTGTTTATTGTGTACTGCTTACACAAATTCAGCAAATACATTCGTTATACGTTTTTAATTGAAAAACAGTAATCTGAAATCGCTGCTTGAGGCTTAGAGCTTTAGAATGATGTATAGTCATGGTTACTCTTCTCCCTTTTTATTTAATCTATTGCTAAACATTAACACCTGAGAACAATGGGATATCGGTTGCGCTGGCGTGGCGCTGAAGCCTAAGAGGTTTTTAATAGGGTTGATACTGTATCAGAGCTCTGTAGCAGGAGATCTTCCACTCCAATCCATGCAAAGCATATCATATTCATAGAGTTGGCATTGTTCACAAGGGCAGTGTCACGCTGGAACAGGTTTGGGTCTCCTAGTTCAAGTAAAGGTATAATTTCACGCTGTTTCATCTGAAGACATTTTATACAATTGTGTGCCTCCAATTCTCTGGTAACAGTTTGGGGAGGAACCACATATGGCTGGAAAAGTCAATTGTCCAAATTATTTTGTCCATATAGTGTTTTGGAACATCTACTACTCTCACAGCTGCTTTTATAGAAAAGTAATCAACACAATCTGACCAGACAGATTCAAGAATTTAGCAGCATGTAATTGATTTTGAATCTGAACAAGTAAATTTCAAAGTCTATGTTGATAAACATTTGTTTGTTAAGTCATTTCCCGCATGTCTCTTCTTTCTAAATGAACACGTAATATTGACATGTGATTCCTTCCATGGCACTATTAAAGTAAGGTAATGTGTTTCAGATTAAGCTTGTCTCTAATCGTATTTTCTATTTCGACTTGGCCTTGTGAAAGTGTAAAGGCATTTCATTTTGAGGGTATGAGGATATGATTACATACTTATTCATTTTACTGGCTACATGAGTCATTTAGCACTGTCAAGTGTGTTCGTGGACATGAGGCAGATATGCCAAACCTGTAACTCCTCTCACATCTCAGCATTAGGTTTTTTAACCTTTAGTTAGGGTAGGGTGAGAACAAATAGTTTAGCAATTAAACCAATAAATATATAAATAGAATTAAACATATGGTTGTGTATGTAACTATTTATGTCTTTCACATCTACTGAAAACTTTGCACCATATAATTGGGACCTGAAACAAGACTTCAACTTTATATTCAGGCCTGCCAGGGCAATATTCCTTTAAAATTAGCTGAGATTTCTTGCATGCTCATATTCTTGGCAATTACAAATAACCATGACCTTATTTGAGTTATGTATTCTGCGCCATGCTAGATCACATTTGTTCTCTGGCTTTTTTTTTTGAAACGTGGTGTTTTGGTGTAAAAATCTAAACACAATGTGAAAACATACAGTAGTCATAGTAGGCTTTTTCCGTTCTGTTCATAGAGTCTGGTTTCCTAGCCTGCTTGAAACCTTTTGGTTTTGTTTGCTTAATTGCCACTTGAGGTTCCTGGTCTTTCCAATTTCCAATCCTTGGTGTTTTAGTCAGTCCTCCTTATTCTTCCTCTGAGATCTGCACGATGTTGTCAAGAAACTAGGGGAGGTAAAGGATGGAAAAATGTGTTCATATTTATTGCAAAACTCCTGCAAAACTCTTAGAGTATAAAAAATATGTATACTCTTAATTTACACATGATAATGAAAACTTAAAATAAAATAGAAAGTTTCTTTAAGAGGCAAATACCAGAATATTCCAGCAACAGTCAGTCTATCCTTACCACTTTTACAATTATTAATCTCATTCCATTTTAATTTATTGCATATATTTTATTCCTAATCACGTTACGCTACAGATTTATTTGTTTCTCCTCCAAAACAATGTCTCAAATTCAGCTATCAAATTGTCTTACTTTATCTGCATTTATGTAGCCCTGTCCTGTCTTCTTTTTCACTTGCTTTGGTCAACTCTGAGTCTTTTTCCATTCGCGATTTATTCATCAATGTAGTACTTTTGATTAAAAATCCTAATGGATCTTTTATGAATTTGTTCGTAACATTTAGGACGGTGGGTCCTGTTACACTCACTAGCTAACACCACTAAAAACATCAGTCTCTACCCTTGTCCTCTTCTCATGTGGTGTCATTCATATCCACCTTTTAGCCACATTTGATCAGTGATTTTTCTTTCTTTCTCCAGTTGGCCTCTTGTGGATTTCTACAAACACATACTCCATGTCAAAAGTGGTTCAACATGATTTTGTCCCACCAAGCGACTATAAGACAAGGTCTATGGTAGTTGGTCGTGAGAGGATATGACTGTGCTGAAAATCCACATGAGGCCACTTTGATCTCTTCCAAAATCCTCTCCTCCCTCTCTTCCTCTCTTTCATTTTATTCGTTCAGTGCATGTGCAAATGTACTGCTTATGTCTGCAAGCAGTCTTACTGTTTTGTGTTTCTTTAAATCCCCCCTCTTTTTTGTATCGCTGAAGCAGAGTCGATCCGAATGCCTGCCACTTTAAGATGTTTTATAAAAGGGTCTCTGCATGAGCCAAACATTGCAATGCATCATTAATTTAAAAAGCTCCAAGAATTAAAATGGTCTATAAAAGATACTGACGCAGGGTGCTTTCACACCTATTAGTACGTTTGACGAGACCGAATCAGAGGAAAATTTACGCTTTTTTGGATTGTTTGCCAATAGAAATGGTTTGCTCACATGGTATTAAACAAATTGCTAAACAGACCTTTGAATATTGTTTGCCGAAATCACTAAGATCACCAACGTGTATAGAACACAGAGCTAGCACTAAAGTTCAAATTTGATGTCAGATACACTATTCTGTTTTTTTATTTACTGTTTTTTGAGATGATGTGGCATTTCTGCGTTGCTACAGCTCTGTATTTGGGCCCAAATTGCAATTCAAAACGTGCAGGATGTGGAATAAACACCGGGATTCAAGTCAAATGAACGAAACATTTGAAAGCACCCTTAGTGTCTGATCGAGTGAGTCTGAAGACCTAAAAGCAGCCAAGGTATATCATTGTAGTCAGATATATAAAATAAGCTAATTGAGGTCATCAGATAATTTTCACAGCATGAATAAAATACACCTATAAAATCTAACAAAACAATTACATTCCTCTGAAATGCTTTTAAATATAAAGGACTTCGATAAAGAATTTAGTCTAATTGGTAACAATCATTTGCAGCATTTGTATGTATTAATTATTCTATTAGATTTTGTTACTTGTGCAGAGGAAAGTTATACTTGGTTAGTTTTTAATATCCAGCATGTATTATAGCAATATGTAGATGAAGACATCAATAACAGGCTGAGTGTATGATACATCTGCTCTCTGCCCTGCATCTTGTCTGCATTTGTGTGTGTGTGTGTGTGTGTGTGTGTGTGTGTGTGTGTGTGTGTGTCTGTGTCCATAGCTTGCCCAGTACCCCATGCTGCGAGAGGAAATGGAAAGAATCGTCACTCAGCACATCCGCGATCGTGAGGGTCGCACCAAGGATCAGGTGAGGCGTAGAGGGAACGATTGCCTTTATGTACAACACTTACATATGCATTGCATTCATCTGGATGATTTATGAAAGGCTTATGAGGTGTCATTAAAAAATTTAATCATTATGAGCATCTGGTCAAGATATTCACAATGTTTTTTTCAATTATTCTCTTTGGAAATCTATTTATTTTTAACTGAAAGCACATTCTTGATGATTTGAGAACAAGAGATGGACAACACACATACTGCATCATAACACTGACTGAATAGATCCAAATTGAAAGGTTACTACTAGTTTGAGGGCATAAATACTGTTCATTTGGGCGGAACATGAGATGCCTAAATAAGCGTTCTGGAAAGAAATTCATCTGAAGGTTCGTCTATTCAATCCTGAAGGTCCATATATGAATTAGAAACAGTATATACACTTTATAGTTAAGGACAACTGTTACTGCAGCCCTCCACCGATCTGGGCTTTATGGGGAGAGTGGCTAGGCGGAAGCTTCTCCTCTGTGCAAAACCCATGGAAGCCTTTTTGGAGTTTGCCAACAGGCACCTGAAGAACTCTCAGTCTGTGTGGAACAAGATTCTCTGGTCTTATGAAAAAAAAATAAAGCATGATGGTGGCAGCATCATACAGTGTGAGTGTTGTTCTGCAGCAGGGACTGGGCAATTAGTCACGGTTGAGGTGAACCTGAATGAATACAAAGATATCCTCAATAAAAACCTGTTCCACAGCGCTCAGGACCTCCGTCTGGGTCGAAGGTTTAACTTTCTACATGACAACAACCCTTAACACACAGCCAATACAACATAAGTGTGGCTTAGGGACAACTATATGAATATCCTAAAGTGGCCCATCCAGAGCTTAGACTTGAACCCCATTTTGGAAATCTCTGGAGAGAAGGCATAAAAATGAAGGTGTACATTTATAATACAGTATTATTTTATAAATATATGTACAGTATACTATGCTTTTGAGTGAGTGATAAGTGTCCAGTATAGGTTAAACAGATTTTGCCTTAACATCTTCTAGAATATTCTGTAAACTCCACCCGCTTTTGACAGAACCTGATGTGAACCAAAGTCAGGCCTAAATACGAACATATTGAAACCTCAGCAACAATTTTATTCACTTTTGATCACAAGGTGATGCTGCTGATTGACATTGAGCTGGCTTACATGAACACCAACCATGAAGATTTCATCGGGTTTGCCAAGTGAGTTTTTCACGTCATTGTACGATCACACTGAGGGTTTTATGTCACTTGAGAAATACTTAAACTTCGATATCACACTTCGCAAATGAGAGAAAGTCAGAAATAAATAAGAAGAAAGGCCAGGACATAAAATTGAACTATAAACGATAAACACGGGCATGTTCCAGTCATCTATGTCAAATATACAATTTCTTTTAAGAAGCACAAAAAGGCCTAAATTCGACAGATTTGAAACTTTTGGGTATGTTTGGTGATTATTGACAGTAGGAAAGTCTTGAATTTGTTTTGCATGAATTTGATTTATTCAAACACAAAAAAAAAATAAATTGTTTTAATTCCAATAATTGGCTTGTGATGTGAAAATATGATGAACAAAGTATTACTACACTTCTGTATTAATTCACCAATAGCTATAAACTCTTATTATCTATTCTTCATTTGTATTTTTATTTATTATAAGCTGTTTTAGTATGTGTATATCTATTTGTAATATAACATACTTTTTAATAAAAATAACAAACTCAAAAATATTTCATTTCAGCGCCGAATGTAAAGAGTATGTAACAAAAACCAACAATGAAAAAAGCATCCAGTGTTTAAACAAAACTAAAATCGTTTTATTCTTGCTCTTTAGTGCGCAGCAGAGAAGCAGCCAAATGAGCAAGAAGAAAGCAGCTGGCAACCAGGTACATTTTTTACCCCTTACAGCGCCATCTTCAGGACCGGGTTTAGATACACATTTTACTTTTTTCGGTGTTGCCATTTTTCTCAATAGTATTAATCACTATTGATTTTAAAGCAATAGTTCAGCCAGAAATTAAATTAATGTATTATTCTTTTAACTCAAATATAGTCAGTTAACTTGATTTGAAGTCTAATAACTGATCTGATATAAAGCCACCAGTTTAGCATTATGCATGTGTAATATTTCACACACAAGCTTGTTTTCTGCCACAGAAAGAAGAAAGAAAAATTGTCACAGCATCACATAGATAAGTGCTGCATAAGGACTTAGATAGGTGGTGTGGCCTACATTTTTGGAGGTTTTAAAATGGATTCCTTATGATAATGTAGATTGTTATGTATTTATTTAATACTAAACCTTTGTGAAAGAGTGATCATTTTGGTGTATAGTTTGCATGACGCTAAACTGGCAGCTGCTCAATTGCAACTTGTGTTTTAATGGTATATATTGTATATACTGAATTTGTGGTTGAACTCTTCCTTTAACTCTTTACATACTGTATGTCCTCATACATGTCGTGTCGCCTTAGATTAAATGTCGAGTTTCTTGACCGTGTTTGTGTCTCCTACATTTTCTGTTTTCTTCTGTATGTCGTTTCATGCTGCTTCATCTTCTACTTCTTCTTCTTCTTCTCTATCAACTGGTCCAGGGGCAGGTTTGTGCTCTCGCTCATAGCAGTTGAAATGAAGAGACTTTTTTTTAAAGAAAAAACAGATCCTAGATCAGTTATATATAAAAAAAAAAAAAAAAAAGTATTTGATTTTTGCATTTTTACTCTCCTAACAAATGTGCTTTTTATTTAACGTTACATTTCAGGCAGTTGTTAAGAGCATAAACCTCCTGAGAGATCGAGTTCATTTTGTTCTGAGAGATCATTTCAGATCTCAGTGCCACTGCAGTTAAGAGTAGAGTCGACATTGTCGTAGCAGAATATTATGTAATTGTGCAGCTATTTCGGAGACGTGAGTGGATGTGACAGCATTCCTGAGGCTAGTGTGACTAGCAGCAGCCACGTTTTTTTAACGCAGGTGGTCAAGACAGTCAAAAAGTTCTAGGCATAAAATTGCCATATTACGTTTTTTGGGGTTTTTTTTTTCTGTCTTTTTTTGGGCTTCACCTTAACAACAAGCCATAATCATTATTATTCAACATGGTTTTTCTATTGTTGTTTCCCGAAACCACAAGACAAAACAGGTTCATTTAAGAGTAAAAGTTTACACCCCCATATAGATTCTTGAATAGAAAATATCCATTTATTTAATTAAATACATACACATAATGTAAAAAGGGTTGGGGCGAGATATAAGTCCAAAGTATGGCCATACAAGATATTTATTTGATAAGAAGAATTATAATTCTTCAATCTAGATTAGATATTATCCTAATGTACACTATTTGTTATCTTTTATTTAACTTTAAAACATTTAAAAATGAATTAACATCTAATTTCATTTTGTTCTCTGTTTTATATAATGGGATTCAAACCTTTTGCACTCCAAATTATAAATCTTTTGTTCTATTTCCTTTTGGCATCGTTTGTCCGTTTTGTGTTTTTATAATCAGTTGATATTTTTTTTTCCTTTGCCTCCTCTGCTCTAGGATGAGATCATGGTAAGTACTGTTCTTATATTTACGATGGTGTGTGTGTGAGTGTGTGTGTGTGTAAGTGATATCACTAATGTAGATGGCAGGTGGCTCCAGCATCTTCTACACACTGGCTGTTATTTGTTTTAAGCTTATGTCTGTCTTTCATTTCATACAAACTCTAAATCAAACTCTAAACCTCTTTTTGAACAACACAATTCAGTTCCTTGGAGCCAAATATGTATTTGGATCATCTCTCTCTCTCTCTCTCTCTCTCTCTCTCTCTCTCTCTCTCTC
>JAAIIK010000041.1:1743753-1757646 GCA_014706435.1 Silurus glanis
AATAACAAAAATCTGCTATATCCTATATTTCTTCCTCTACAAGCAATCTCTATTTTCTTTTATTGACTTAAATATTTATTTTTATGAGAAAACATACTCATCAGCTTTATATATATATATATATATAAAGCTGATCAGCATGGTTTCTCATAAAAATATATATTTAAGTCCATAAAAGGAAATAGGGATTGCTTTTAGAGGAAGAAATTGTCTTATCATTGTATCATTGTCTCTGCACCTCTGACAGACAAAGGAGTTCATTAATGCGGAGTTGCTTGCTCAGCTTTATTCCTGCGGTGATCAGAACACTTTGATGGAGGAGTCGGCCGAGCAGGCTCAGCACCGGGACGAGATGCTGCGCATGTACCATGCACTCAAAGAGGCCCTCTGTATAATCGGAGACATCAGCACCAGCACGGTGTCTACAGCTCTGCCTCCACCTGTTGACGACTCGTGGCTGCAGGTGCAGCGCATTGGTTCTGGGGGAAGGTAATGAACTGACTGAGAGAGAGAGACTTGACTCATTTATAGATGAATAACAGTTACATTTTTTTTTTTTTTTTAAGATTTTAACTAGTAGATGTAAATGTAGCTTGATAGTGACTGAACTCTGTTACCATGAATAATGAAGTGGCTCCACCTGCTGTTAGAAAATGCTGCTTCTTCCTTGTCCTTTTATAAAAAACTTTTTTTTTTTCTACTTTCGTTTGAAAAATCCTAAACTTTATCATTTTTGAACATATGCTAGTTGTCAAAGTGAGGAATGTGTTCTGAAAAGAAAAAAAAAGAAAATTCAGATTCTCTTACATTACATTGTAGGTCTCCAGCTACCAGTCCCACCCCTCAGAGACGAGCTCCTCCAGGACCACCAGGCCGCCCTGTTTCTCGTGGCTCTGCACCAGGACTGCCTGCTGCCGGTGGGCCTCCTTTGCCATCTCGCCCCGGGGCGTCTCCGGACCCGTTTGGAGGCCCACCCCCTCAGGTGCCATCTCGGCCTAACCGGGCCCCGCCCAGTGTGCCCAGGTAAGAAAGGCAGGTTGTAGTATTTTAAAGATTTGTAAATACTCTGTGAAGAGGTTCGAAGTTGGTTGCTTGTTAGTGTATGGAGTCCTGTCTAATGAGAAAATCCGTCTACTCTCAGCCGAGGAGTGTGAGACACCTCAGAGTGAAGCGGTGTGGGTGAGTGATGATTAGGGATATTCATCAGTCGCCATTTTTGTTTAACGTTTAAACGATAAAAACGCACTAATGGACTAACAAGCTTCTGTTAACACAATCACGCTTTGACCGTTCAATGAACAAATTCAAGATTTGTTTCAGCCTGGATAATTGTTATCGTTCAAACGTTCTGCCATTTAATGTCTGATGTAATCAACATATCGAGTGCGAATGAGTGAGTGAATAGATAACTATTAATATATACACACACACACACAAATCACCCCACACCGACAGCAGCAAGGAGTGGGCGAGTGAGAGTGAGAACATCATTGATATTCTTTGCTTTCACATTAGTTATCACATGCTCTTCTCGTTCATTTGTGTGATTTGTGACATAAATTTGTTTTGCAGTTGCTTGCTTTCTGATTTTCTTCTCTCTCTCACACACACACACACACACACACACACACACACACACACACCTTTAATGATAACCTCAAAGTGCCCATGAAATCAAAATGTCAAAACAATTGTGAAAAAATTAAAAAAAAAAAGTTTTAAGCACATTATAGTATTTATGGAATCTATACATGACTAATACTGATTACTGAACAATAATATTTCTATTTTATTTCCTTTAATAACTCGTGGTTTCAGCGTATTGTGTACAAAATTTGCGTATGTAGTTTCATGGGCTCTTTAGCTGTTTCTTATCATCTGTAGCAGACAGTGAATTAAAGAGGCTTAAGATCTTATAGTCCAAAATAAGTGAGACAATTATTTTGTCTTGAAAACAATCAAGAGTATTAAACATTCAAGCCTCAGACAATTTCACCATTTGCTGCTAAATATAATAAATCACTCTGGAGTATAAGACGCCCCACACATCTTGTAAACTTATCAGTATCATGAACTGTTCTTTCCATAGGCCTGCGAATTATGTCTTAAAAGTCTTAATTAATAGAAAAATATTTTAACACCACTGAAAAAACACCCAGACTACTGGAGGAGCATATTAGAGTTACAGTTATGAAAAGGAAATACAAAATTAGAGTATACTGTTCCTGTCAAAAGTTTAAAAACACAGAGTTCTTTATGGTTTTTGAGAGACACATGCATGTGCCTAGGTAATGTAAGGGTTCGAAGATTTACATTGACAAAATAAATATAATATATAATTGGATGTATGCCTGAGGTCGTGGCCTTGTTATAAGGGGAAGTCAATTCCAATCAATGAGCCGCAGTCCAGAAGGAATTGAATGGTGTTGAAGTATGAAGTGGTAGCTTCTATGCTCCACAACAACCCCAAACCATTAAGCTTTCACCTTCATGTTTGACTTGGGGGTGAGACAGTCTGCTAACATTTTCTCTCCGGTTCTCTGTCTTACATAAGTTCTTCTGTTGGAGACAAAGATATCAAATTTGGACTCATCTGTCCACAGATCTTTCTTCCAGTCATTTACTGTTCAAATTCTTTTTTACATTTTTTTATTTTACATAGAAATGAACATTCATGTGTCTCAAAAGCCATAAATAATGAGGTGTTTCCAAACGACTGACAGGCACTGTAGTATTTTATGAATAATAATTTAATGAATAATTCAGACTATATTAAATATTTCAATCAATGAAAAGTATAAGACTAATCCAATATATTCATTCATGTCGTATCATTGAAATAAATACTTAAGTATTAAAAACACAAAAGATGAATCCTGAAATATTTAATTATCATTTGATCGAATGTATTGTTGAATTATATGAAATCCATTAGATTTTTACATATTGAATAGATTACATTGCTGTATATATATAAAAAAAAACGTCTTATATTTCAGAGGTGATCTCAACTTCTAAACCAAAAAGCTAACTCTGCTGTCCTTTCAAATAAAATCATGAACAGAACTGCAAAACCTCTAAAATAAAATGTGTTTATTTATGAATCAGTTTCATCGTCATTTAGCACAGAGGTTTTGCACTTCGCTTTGTTATTAGCTGAGCAAAAAGCAGTGCTACGTCTCCTCCATATAAACCTTGTTTCTTGCACATCCCTTCCTTCCTTTTCTCTCCTCTACTGTTCCCTCCTTCACTCCGCCTCAACCCCTCCTGTTGATTATGATTACTCTTCACAGAATTACAATCAGTGACCAGTGAGGACCAGCGTATCTGGTATGTGTATGGTACTCGGTCCCCCATCTCCATTTGCTTAAACTTCGCACTTGCTCGCTGCATGGCCGTCTGCCTCTGAGAGCTCGCGAAACATTCCTGTGATAAACGAGCACAAATGTAATTGTTAAAGAGTCCTTCACATTGTTAACTCTTGGTAACGAGTGTAATAATGCGTCTGGAGGACTGTCTGGAAGCAGAGCCAGCCTGCTAACATTACTCGACCTAGCTAAAATTAGCCTAAATATTGTGCTAGTAGGTGTGAAACTACATGTAGCGCTTTCACTTATTTACATATTCATGAAACTATTTTTTATAAAGACACCATATAGTGTGCTAGAAATTACTAGATGGTAGATTAAGTCTTTTTGACTTTCTAGCATATATGTTGTCTTTCTAAAATCATAAATATACTGAATTGTTAAAGGTTTTCTGTATTAAATAAACAAGTAAAATTTGTTGTAGGTTAAGGCATTAATATACTTTTACCACAGATTCTAGTAGGCCACTAGCTACCAAGTCAAAAGTGAGTAATGTTTATAATATTTACTAATTCTTTATTTATAATCCTCGCTGATATTGCCAGCACAAACTAAACATATTTATATATGTAAAATATACTTATATATATATATATATATATATATATAAAAAATTGTTATTATATTATTATTATATAGTATTAGCTAGCATAAACTGAAATTCTGAGGAATAATGAGTAATATTATCCTAAAAAAATCATTATTCATAATTTTCCCTCCTAACACTACCTCTTAGGAATTTATGTCACATTTATAAATAGCAATAAATATTTATAATCTTCCCTGCTAACAGTAGCCCTGTAACTAATTTCTGAAAGAAACTTTAGGAGGACTAGCCTTCTAACTAATATCAACCAGCCTGATGGATTTTAAGTCATATTCTTATATAGATGTAATCAATCGTTATAATTAGCCTGGTTTCTAATAAAAGTTACCCTGACAGGAATTTTATTTTATAATCATAATTCTTTACATCTTCACTGCTAACACTAGCCAGTTAGCTAGCATGATTTTATCTGAGAGTTCTAAGTGATATTAAATAGAAAATATTAGCCTGCTAGCTAATATGAGCACAACAGACAGGATTTCTGAGAGGAATTTTAATCCATATTAAAAAGTATTTATAACATTTACTAGTAACACAAGCCTGATAAACATGAGCTAATCTGACAAAATTTTCAAGGATCTTTTAAGAGATATTTGTAAATGTTTATCATTTTCAATCAGAATGTAAGGTAGGACACTAATTGACAGGATATTTCACAAAACCGCTTCAGCATAAGAATTGGCCTATAATTTGTAAACAGACTATTTAAAAAAATAATAAAAAAATAAAAAAATGTTTTTACCACATTGAGGCTCTATAGGTGCTTATCCAACTTTCCTAATAAACGGGCCAGCCCTGTCCTTCTGCCCTAGATTGCACAGAAGACAAAAATCTGGACTCCTTTAACATGCTCTTCTCCATTAACTGATACTTAAATTGTTGCAAATTTCTCCCTTGTTTATTTACGCCTAATATATTGGCCTTAAATGTTGGGGAATTGATCATGAAGTTTTTGGAGGACAGCATCAACATTAAGGGTCAGACTGTGATAGAGATTAGAAATTCTACTAGAGTGAATGATGTCTCATTTGACATTAGCAAATGTTCTGCTCTGTAAAACTGATCTCTATCAGCGCAGTTCATATTGATATGTCAGTGCCTTGATGAACATCCCACATGAGATAGGACAATGTGGCTATCAGGCTCACACTTCTCGTACTGTTTGTGAACTAGAGTGTGTGTGTGTGTGTGTGTGTGTGTGTGTGTGTGTGTGTGTGTGTGTGTGTGTGTGTGAATGGCTTGTTAATATAGATTTTTTTTTAGTATGAGTTTTTTGTATATGAGTTTAGGTATAACCAAATACTAAAACATCTCACACATCTGTCAAAGCAAATTTTCCCAAGGCTCGAACTCTAAGAAAAAAAACAAAACAAAAAACAACATTGCCGAGTGTCGGATGTGTTCTGTCAGTCGTTTCTTGGTTGTTATTCGTCATTTCATTGCATCACATAAAGCTGGGCGATGAATCTTTTCAATAATGACATTTTGATTCAAATATTTGTCTTTTTCTCTCTCAGCAGCAAATTAGAGCAATATTTCCATAACTTCAAAGAAAGTTCTTGAGAGAAGCAAGAAAAATATGGAGAGCGCAGGGACCCAATTCAGTTTAAAGTCAGTATTTAGAACATTTTCAACCTCTGTGTGTTCAAGCTATTTAGTTTGAGCAGTGTAAGTTTGTGAACTAGCAACAAGCTAGCCAAATTACAAAATAAAAAGTGTTATAAGTATAACAAGCTAATGTGTCTGAATTTTGATTGAAATTCTACAACCATACAACCGTCTTCACCTTCACAAAAGTTTTCGACTTTTTCCATCCTTAAATGGTTCTTCTTGCTGTTTGTTATTATAACAGCAAATGGGGAGTCAGGTCAGGTGTCCACAAACTTTTGTCCATAAAATGTATCGCTGATTATTCCTTTGCTAAATATTTGACACTAATTTTTTATTTTTTTTTTATCATATCGCCCAGCTCTAGGTCTACACTCATCTATTGTTTGTTGGCTGAATGTTTAACATTGATCTGTTACATGTGATCGGTCTAATCAGACGTTTGATCAGACATTCAGTGATGTCTTTACAGAGTGATGTGTCCTGCGATTTATTGTAAACTGCTTGCTGTTCGGTGTGGCATGAAGCATTAATGAAGGTCTACATTTCTTTTGTCCATCTTGTGTAAGGAAACTCCATCTGTGTGCAGTCAGGTTCAAAAGTCCGATTCCACTATCGTTCTTCAGGGGTCTTTTCTGCAGAGTTGGAAAGAAACTAATTACATTTACTCGTGCTACTGTAATTGACTAGTTTGTTTGCGTACTTCTACTTTTTTAAGTACAGACGTTTTTGTACTGTATTTTAACATACTCAAGTATGTTTTTGCTTGAATTGTTGTACTTAACTACATTTGAATTCATATCTGTTAATGAGTAAATAAAATTATAAATAAGAATAACGCAAAGGGAAAACAAATGGGAGAACAAATGAATTGAATTAAATCTACATTTTTGATTTCTCTCATTATCATTAATTACGTTAAAACAGAAAAAAAAAAATTTTTGCTGTAAAACTTAAATTAGATTCACAAGTCACAAGTCATGGACTGTAGTTTTTTATTTGTAAAGGTGTTCCCTTAATTAAAAATAACTAGATTGATATTTATATCCCCTTGTTCTTTTTGAAATACACTAGAACCCCCCCACTCCCCCGCTATTTACAAAAGTCGTTAAACTCGGTAAATTTTACTTAAATTAACTACTTTTTACTTTTACTTGAGTAGATTTTTTGACTGGTTACTTGTACTTAAGTACAATTTTATTCAAGTAACCGTTTTTACTTGAGTAGAATATTTTATTACTCTTTCCACCTCTGCTTCTCTCATATGAATATTTTATTCTTTTTTCCCCCTTTTTCATCTCTGCTACTTTCTCTCATACTACCTCTCCATCACCCCTTCATTCACCTCTTCTTCACTCTCTTTTCTCTCACTTTTTTTTGTCTCTTTTCACTTTATTTTCCTTTACTTTTTTTACCTTTCCTCCTTTTATTATAGTGATTATTTTTCCTTCTCTTCCTCTTTATAGAAAAATAGAATCTGCATTTCATTGGAAATGTCGGTTTAATTTAATTTAATTTGTTTTTATTACATTCAAAATTAGGATTTTTTTTTGTGTTTTAAAACAGCACTCGGTTGTGGAGTCTGACTTTCATGATGACTGAAGTCTAAATTTTACAGAAGCTCAGATTCTGTAAATGACTTTGCAGTTGGTTGAATGTCTAATAATTGCTCTAACACTTCATGGCGAGGCCTCGCTACCGAACCTCCTCCATGTCGTCTCTTGTGTTTGTTACGACGTGAATTTGTTTGCATAACGTTGCAAATCACCCACGTCACCGTGTGTCTCATCCCAGTGTTCTCTCTCATCTGTGTGTTTTTCCTGTGTGTGTTTCCATGGCAGCCGACGACCCCCGGCCTCACCCACTCGACCCATGTGATCCACAGACTCCTCCCTATAGACTATTAACTCCTCCCAAAAGACCTTAAGGGACAGACATCCAGGCCACCCAGATCCCCTTCATCTGCTTCTCCTTCAGATTCAGTCCGGCATGAACCCACACACAAACACACACACACACACACACACACACACTACACTATGCAGGAGTTTATGTTGTTTCCTTTCTCCATATTATTTTATCTCTTTACGTTTCTTTCTGTTCCATGCTTTTCTTGACGATCCCTAACTTCTGTTATAATTTCTTTTCATTTTGCTGAATGAAAGTTCATTTCTAAATGATGCGTTATCATTCCAAGGTGATGACTGGAGTGCTGAGTATAACTGCATCTATTTGTGGCATGCGCTTGTACACACCTTCAGTTACGTTATTCGTCTTGGTTTGTTTTTTGTCCTTCTGTTTGTTTTTTTAACAGTGCTCCTTGAAGTCACAGGCGGGAAGACGACACCCCACTAATCTGAGGGTAATAAACTTTATCGTGGTTCTAAATTGACGATCAGGTTTTTAATCACATTTCATTCAAAACATATCCCTTCGATTGACAATTTCATTACAATCCCAGGCGCTTGCCTTCCAGCCTTGCTGACTTTAGGGATGCCATTTTACTTACGTCTGCTTCAACAATTCTTTCAATATTCACTTTTCTTTCTCTCTCTTTTTTCCTCCTCGTGTTTCTCAGCCGGCCGAGCAGGGGCAGCCCTTCACGCCCTGAGAGCCCTCTTCCTTCATCTGACTCCTAACTACCCCATCCTTTTTTTACTTTCACTTTTCTCTTTTTCTTTTTCTGACCTCTTTTTTGTTTTGTTTAATTTCTCCATCATTTGTTCTTCCTTCACTTTCATTTTTATTTCAGTTGCCAACTAGCCTTTACATTCCTTTTATCTTCTTCCTTCTTTTTCTTGTCCCATTCATTGTTTTTATATCCTCTCCTTCTCTTAAATATTCTCTTTCACTTTATTTTTTTTTACCTTTTCCTTATTTTCTGTTTCATATTCTTTACTCTCTTCCTCATCTTTCCTCTTTGACTTTGTCCTTCCTCTTCTTCTTAAACTCCCTCCTTGTCTGCAATCGAGCAAAACTAAACCAAACCCCACCAGCACCGCTGAACACACACACACACACACACACACACACACACACACACACACACACAACAAACCAGTAAGCAGAGGAAGAGAGAAACAACGGATGGAAAACCCCTTCAGATGTAACTTCTCTTCCTCGTTCCACCTGCTCCATTAAGGACAGATGCTTTTTCTTCTACGTTCCATGTGAAGTAGATGAGCAGCAACACCACCATCGTGCTGTGAAAGTTGTGGTCATCGCCCATGTTCGCCTTTCCTGCTGGATTTTCTTCAAAACCCACTGGACTAATGTGATAGCCATGAATAGTGTCTTGATGTTTTATCTCTAACACACATAGCCAAGGTTCCCTGAATTGTTTGTCACAAAACCTCCTGCACCCTGTCCGTGTTTACCCCTTGTGATATTTCGCAAAATGTTCACTTTACAACGTAGTGAGTTCAGTAAAAGAAGGCGGGATCGATATAAAAAGTGCAATATATGGCTACACGGTTATCATTCACACCACACGCTAGACCCGACAATTATCTACTCGAAATACGCGAAGCCTGTGTGAAATCGTGCCCGATTTCAGCTACTTATTCTCTACGAGGGAGAAAAAGAGGATTGTATTATTACTAGCATCTTTACAGGTGCTCGTTTATGCAAACGTATCATTCTAACTGTGACGTTTTGTTTTTTAACCGTTCAGAAATTCAGGTTTTAAAGGAAATATTCAAAGAAAAATCAAATGGACAATGAAGCTCACATTGTGGTTGAACCTTCGACATTGAAAATTTCTTTTGAGTTTTTTTTTTGTTTTTTTTTGCTCAAATCTACGCTAATGCACACTTTCGATAAATGAATAAATAAATAACTACACTATAAATGTAGATATTTCTAGATATTCTTGCATTGGTTTTGTAAATATGCCATGCAAATATCTGTTCTGATGAGCATTTCATTATAAACATGTCTTATATAAACATGTCCTACATGCTCTCGGTCTGTTAGAACGTCCTAAAATATGGATTTGAACAGCATCAGTACAACTGCAGCATGCAATGTGTATAACTCTTATGCTGTTTAGATTACGGACTCACTGTAGAATGTTGCATGAATGCCTTGTTTAGATAGAAGTCGAATTGGAAATAAAAAAAAGCTACATTGGTTACATTAGAGGTCAACCGATAGTGGATTTTACAGATAGCGGTGGCTAGGTTGGATCATATTTGCTAATAAACGATTACTCAACTGATTTTCTTTTTTTTAAATAAGTACTGGATACAAAAATAATAATCACTCCATGTAAAATAGTACTGAACTTTAATACAAAGATAAAAAAAAAAACAGTACTGAATCATGAAACTGTGTGAAATGAAATCAATATGAATATATTAATTATATTAATATATACAAGTGTATAATTAAGAAATTTATAATGAATACATATAATACAGCGCTCTCCGTTCAGCATACAGTCTCATGTGTAAAATCAAATAGCATGTGATCTCATTGATTTGCCTATAGAGGGCGCTCTCATAATGACAGCGGTATGTATTTTTGCCGATAGTTCCAGCAATCAATTGTCGATAGTGCCACGAGACCTGTTTACCAAACGTAGTGTAAAATGTTATTTATTTTAAAAAAAAAACAGGATAGCTTCTGTTCTGAAATCTGATTGGCTGAGATGCATTCAAACTAATTTATGCATTAATGTGCTTCTTTTAAACCAATAAAACCACCATGGCTGCGTATATAAAGCCCTGATCTTTGTATGTTATGTTGCAGCTAAAGGGGAACGATTAACAAACTATGGTATGTCGTGAAAAATTTAGTTATTTATTATTTATTTATCACAAATTTTGTCCACTTTATTTATTGAATGCTTCGTTATTTATTTCTTTTTGGTTTATTGCATTTATAAAAGCAAGTATGTCACGCCTAATAATATTATCCCTCCTGATAAAAGGGGAAGAAAAAAAACATGCACATTGAGTTATTCACTGGGAACCACTGAAGGTCATTTGTGAAACCTAGAACAGAGCTTTATGTCATTGGGTTTTCACAGCTTCACGTAAAAAAAAAAAAAAAAAAAAAAAAAAGTGTTCATTTGATTTTCGATGGTTATTCCTTTATCAGACAATACTTGCTAGAAATAGCTGTTCTATGCATTGAGATCTTACGTTGCCTCCAAGTCCTGTGAATATCATAATCATGAGGTGAGCATGCTTCAAAACAGGAACTTTCCTATGAGTCCCAAATTTTCACTGGAACACCCACCATATTGTAATCAAGACCTCCAAACTCATAGGCAGGAGGATCTGAAGGCAGCATGAATTCTTTGTTTTTAAAAACCCTTTCATCAGTCGTAAGTATTTGTGTATGTATGTGTGTGTGGGTGTTGTAACAAACCTGTTCATACTCACCGATTGTGTGTGTCAACGCAACCCTCAGTGTACACAATGCACCCATCCAAGGCAATATTACAATATTATCCCAGCATTCTTCTCATCGCCGGCACATTTTTCCACACGTAATCTCAGAGTTTTTAGTAATCTTAAATACGAGAAAGGATTATCCACGAGTAAAAACTTTATCATGGCCATATATAGCGTGGTGTGTATTTATGTGGTGCATTAATGGAAATTCGTGCTTCCACTGCTTTAAAAACTAGTTTAGACCGGTATGATTACTGAATGTTAAATTATTGTATTCAATTATGTGTGACTTAAGTAACTTATAAATAAATATTAAAGAAAAAAAGAAAAATAATGGATTATTGATTGGTGTGAGATGATGGAGGAACCATTTTCGCAAGCTGTGACTGTAGCATGCAGAGATAAGTACTGCGAGGACGAAGCGAATGTGCGAGGTTCTGATACATCCTGGTACTTTAATCGTGTAATGAACAAGTCTGTCTGGCTGAAATGTTCTGTTCGAAACAATAAAATTCGGTGTACACTGATCTGAATGCTGTGCTTCTTTCTTTTGGAAAATGTCATTAAAACTATTAAGACAATGTAAATATATATAAACAGATATTAAAAATAATAATATCTGTATAATAAAAAATAACTTATACTATGTGGACAAAAGTATTGGGACACCATTTCATTGTACAGGACTTTTGATGTGGTAGCATGAAATTATAGGAGACTCAAACCTGTTCAAACATGACAATGCCGCCGTGCACAAAGCCACCTCCATGAAGATGTGCTTCACACGGTTCGGAGTGGAAGATCTCCTTCTAAATATCTCTGACCTCAACCCTAAACATTAATGAATGTAAACACTGACTACACCCCAGGCCTGTTCACCTCACCTACATCAGTACCTGACTTAACTAACACTCTTGTGTGAATCTCTCACAAATCTCTTCAAACGCACTCCAGTATCTAGTGGAACATCTCCCCAGAAGTGTGGAGGTTATTATAACGGGATTAAATGTGTAACGGGATGTTTGGGGAGGAAATAAAGAACACACGAAATGTGTGTCCACAAACTTTTGTCCATAGAAAGAATACAAAGTGTGTTCTGAAGTGTGTGAAGTGTGAACTTCATGGTGCATGGTGTAATTTTAGGCTGAAAACGTATCATTAAACAATGATGCAACATAAATTATGTATACCGTAATTTCCGGACTATTAAACGCGCCCAAATATAAGCCACACCCACTGAATTTGACAAAGATTATTATTTTGAACATAAATAAGCCGCACCTGTCTATAAGCCGCAGGTGTCTACACTGAAACTAATGAACTTTACACAGGCTTTAATGAAAGACAGTGTCTGTTACACGGCTTGTATCTAAACAGTAGCCTACCAAGAAAGTCATTGTTCACTGTCTTCCTCCTTCCTTTCACAACAATTTCTCTCGGGGAGTTCATCTTTTGGCATCGTCGTGCGTTTAAAAATCACCATCGGTGAATCTTTTCTCCCGATGCCGTGCAGCTCAGAACACAGGTGAAGTGCGTGTTTTCACTTATAGTCCGGAAAATACAGTATATTATTTCTGAATAACAAACATATTGGTTAACCAATTTTAGGACTAAATGTTGCCACCTATTGGATATATTTAGATCTGCAGTAAAAAATAAAAAATAAATAAATCTGCTTAAATTTGAAACCTAAATATATTAATACTGAACAAAATTATAAACACAACACTTTTGTTTTTGCCCCCATTTTTTATGAGCTGAACTCAAAGACCTAAGACTTTTTCTATGTACGCAAAAGGCCTGTTTCTCCCAAATATTGTTCACAAATCTGTCTAAATCTGTGTTAGTGAGCAGATTTGATCCTTTGCCGAGATAATCCATCCACCTCACCTTAGGCTGGCCACAATAAATGTATTTTAATTTTCCATTTAATACATGTGCACAAAAGAAGGGAAACAATTGTGACTTTGCCCAGGTTTATTTAGGAGGAACAAAAGAAAATTATAGGAAGAAGAAAAAAAAAAAATCAACTGATTTTTGTATTACTCCATTATGTTCCAACAGTGTGCTGAATTAAAAGTTTAGTGTAAGCACATATTCCAAATAAATATCATTTAGCTTTAAATCATTAAAACACAGACACCTCACACCCACTATTCTTCATTCATCTCCTTTTTTCTGCAGTAGGCAGGTACTAGTAGTAGCAATTCGAAATTCATATCCATTTCCCACACAACAGTTTAAATATACAGTATGTTACACAGTTACACTATTTACACGTGTGTTACAAGCGCAATACCCCTCTCACTTCTCCATCAGAAAAAAAAAAGTGAAAGTCAGAAGCAGAGTTACCAAGCGCGGGAAGATAAGCGCACTTCTGAGAACAATAAAAAGAAAGAAAAGGGGGAAAAAAAAGAATAAAGAAAGGGCAAAACCCCCAAAAAAACTAGTCCACTTCATTTATTCACTTCTGACCAAATACACAAACACACCAGGGGTGAAGAAGATAAAAGTGCTTGGGTGTATAATAACGAGTCGATCGCGAATACGTTCGACGCGCATCCAGTTCTAATGAATGGAATGATTACAGCTTGTGACTTTTTCACGCATCAGGGTAACAGACGTCGCTCATCTCAAACCGAATCTCGGCGGTCTGTAAATCTCGGCAGACGAATACAAACGTAACAAAGGCTTCTAATAAAAGTATATTTATATATACACAACTTTTACAACCTTGAACACTTCGACTTCCTTGGAAGCCTTGAAACTCTCAGCCAATATAAATGCAGTCGGAATCATAGAGTTCACCCTCCGCTCATCACAAACACGTCATTGTTATGTACGTATTTTATATTATATTATATTATATTATAATTATATTAATATTATATATATATATATATATATA
>JAAIIK010000041.1:1773673-1784536 GCA_014706435.1 Silurus glanis
TAGGGGTCGCCACAGCGGACCATCCGTCTCCATACTACTCTGTCCTCGACATTTGCCTTTTACATAACATCTACCTGCATGTCTTCCCTCACCACATCCATAAACCAAAAAGGTTTACACTATAAAAGAACAAAAAGACGTTTTTCTGAAAAATGAATTATGTGTGCTTCCAGTCAGTTTTATTTATCATCATTAATAGAAATATATCATAGGCACATTATTATACATTAAATGATACGAGAAATATATAGAAATTATAACTACATGGAAAAATGTTTGTGGACACCTGACTAAGATTGGCATTTTATAATAATTTTGGCTGTTATAAAACCTCCACTCTTCTGGGAACATTTTGCAATGTGCTTGTCGAGTATTTGTAAATTCAGGCACTGATGTAGGTGAGGTGAGGAGGCCTGGGGTGCAGTCAGCATGAATAGTCCAATTACTACCAAAGTTGCTGAATAGGGTTTAGATTAGAGCTCTATAGCAGGAGATCTTCCACTCCAACCCATGTAAACCATGTCTTCATGGAGATGGATTGGATCATTAAGTTTCAGTTAAGGGAAAATTAATGCTACTATCAAAATTACAATTGTGTGCCTCCAACATTGTGCAACAGTTTGAGAGAGAGAGGGGGAAAAAAAACTAGTTTGGGAAAAGTCAGGTGTCCCAATACTTTTGGCTTATAATGTATATATCTTTTTTTTTTTTTTTTTTTTTTTACTTAAAACCTTTATCATTGATTTGCTTTGAGCGTCTCAATATATTTTTTCAACTTTAATACCGTAGATTACAGTAGCATCGGAAATATGATCCTGATTCCAACATGGTCTAACGAACGTGTGATTTAGTAGTGCATTTCACATGACGACAGGATGAAATTGACGATATTCTTCTACCCTTTGAGATATCCTTAAAATATAACACAAAATGGCCGAGAGATCAGACTTGCATCATGTTAAGACGATTAAGCAATCTAAGTTTGCAGTGTGTTCACTATGACATTACCTCCAGTTCTTTCTCACTGAGAGGTGACGCTCCGGTCTCGCCATTGATATATGATGATGGTGACTGGAGCACAGACAGGACGAACAGACAAAGAGAAAAGTTGGAATATTGTGCTTAAACTGTAACACATTTCATCATATCCTATTTTAAGAGAACAGAATGTCTGCACTAGCTTATCTGTATGCTTGTTGTGAGAGACCATTCTTAAAGGTGGCACCTCACCTCTGCGAGAAGACCGTTGAGCTGCTGAGAGAGCTGCCTCAGGCTCTCGGTGGATGACAGCGGCCTGGGAAACACACCCAAAACCATACACACAATGAGTTTGAGAAGAAATAAAAGCACGACACACAATGGGTGGTATTCAGCCTTTCGCTTGGTAGAGTGAGGAGTTAATAATAAAATTACTCACGCTGTTATTCAGGCCTTTAAAATCTATCTATAGAGCAGGACGATATTTGGATTCGAGGTTTTGTCACTGTCTGAGACTTTGTCCTAAGCGTGAACAATCAACCTCAAACACTCAACCAGGAGATAAAAACTTAAGACTGAGTTAGGGATAAAAATGCGATGCGATTCACCTCTAATACGATGCAGTGTAGTGATTCAACACAATGCAAAACTTTTATTTCTTTGGTCCAGGCAGCAAATTATAAAATTTACTTAAGTGCCTTCTAACGTCTAACGCATGATGCTTTCACAAACATGCCTTTGTAGTGCAAAAAAAAAAGCAAAAAAAAAAAAAAAAGATGACATAAAACCAGACGTTCTTTTCCTGTTCTGTCTCCAGGAAGATGCAGCTCTACCTCTGCCATGTTAATCTGTATTCTATCTGACTCTCAAGACAGGCCTAGACAAGACAAACTAAAAAGGGATGGCCAAGTAAACCTCACCTGTTTTCCTCCACGGTGTGTTCATCACCGTTGGCATCCAGATCGCAGGTCTGCTGAGGATGCAGATGGAGAAAAAAAGAAAAAGGAAAGTATGATGCAAAGGAAGGGAAGGCTGATGTGAGAGTGGGGAAAAAAAATCTCTAAATCCTGAGATCATCTACAGCAGACAAAACAATAACTGTAGCTGACAAACCAACATCGAGCAGCAGACATCGTAACAAACTAAACCAACTGAGCAGTGGAAATTAAAGGTTAAGACACAAACAGCAATGAAGGTTGAAGTCTAGGATTGGGCAGTGCTCAGAAACCCAGGCTGAGACGTCAGACAGACCTGCAGGTCAGCGCTGTCAGTGAGACACTCCGAGTTAGTAGCAGCGGGGAGGTTAGAAACAGGAGAGCAGCGACCAGGTTCTCCTGTTTCCTCCTGCATCGAAGAAATCGCAGACTCTTGTTCTCCTAATTCACCATGGTCCTGACATATCACACACAACACAGAGACAATGCTGAAACCGCAAGCTGTTAGTGCGCTAACACGGGCCAAACAGCTTTCAGGTGTAGCGGAGATGCACAGGTACGTGCAGAATGCTTGCTAGCTGATTGGTTAATGAGCTTCACAAACAAAAACACACAGACATTTTATATGTCAAATGTACAAACTTTTTATTCTTGGGTGTTAAGTATTAGATAACATGATGTTCCTCTTGAGTCATAAATTTAGCTGTTGGCAGTTTGACATCCATTCACCTGTATAAGATATACCTTTATTACCTGTATGAGCTTCTATCCATCCACATCCATCCATTCGTACACACAGGCATAAAATATTTATCCATTCAAATTCATCCATTTACATAGGACCATCCAGACTTTTATAGATAGGCATCCATCCATCACAAAATTCCATTCAGATATCTATCCACACAGGCAGACACTCATCCATCTATCCATCCATCCATCCATCAATGCCACTTAGATTAGCATTTATCCATCCATCCACACAGGAATCTATCAATCCACAAAGCAACCCATTCATCCGTCCACCAATTTATCCACCTATTCACACTGACATACATTAGATGTCAACCGATTAATCGGTTTCGCCGTTTAATCGGCATTGATAGTTTATTGCTGGAACTATCTGCAAAAATCCATACTGACAGTTTTTCCGGCTTCCGGTCCGCTGTAATTACGAGAGTGGCCTCTAGGGGCCAATCACTGATGCCACATGCTGTTTGTTTTTACATGTGAGACTGCGTGCTGCACGGAGAGCGCTACATTATATTTATTATTTACACATTATCCAAACTATGATAAATATTGTCATACATAAATACTGATCATTTATTTTTTTACTTTGATTTAAATGTAGTTTAATTTTGTTGCACAATTGCTTACACACAGCACGAGGACGTTTTGAACATAAATTAATGTAATATTTATGTAATTTGCCAAGACGGACATTTCTGGACAGTATTTTCTGTGCAGGGTTTAAGAAATGATGTGTGTTATGCGATGGAGGAACGCACAGTGCGTGTAGGGGGCGTGGCCTCAGTAGCCTTGCAGTAAGTGTGCCGTGTGCATGTGATTGATGAATGTGCAGGAAATTACACTAAATCTGTTTGTTTTAACCGAGATTATCCATTTTTATAACTACATTTTATCTCCCTGATAACCTCCAATTTTGTAAATTCCTAGTTTATTCCCATGGAATTAACTGAAATTAACTGCTTAAGGAACACAAAAGAATGAGGAACGCAATCCAGCAATGATTAAATCTCAACATGCAAGTATGTTGTAATACAAATAGTACCAAAACAAAAAAATGTCAAACATTTCCATGAGAGCTACATGAAAAGCAGCATTCCTGCTAAAGGCATTCTACCCAGCAAAGAGAAACTGCTCAGAGAGCGGAGATGCAAATAACATAACAGAAAGATGTAAAGAGACCATGTCCTTTCAAAGTAACTGCTGATTAAACATATTTGCATGCAGGAAAACCTAGGGATCGAGGAAGAAAGAGGAAGGAAGAGATGGAGGAAAGGAATGAGAGAGTCCTAGCTCACCTGGCTGTTGACCAAATGAGGAAGAGTTACTCCATTAGTCAGACTAAGATCAGACACCATAACTTTGAGAATATTCTCAATCTATAGGAGAAGGAAAAGGAGGAGTGAAGAAACAGGTAGGACAGGGGTACAGAAAGCAAGAGAAAGGACCGGAGATTTCTACAATTAGTTGGAATAGAATTTATCATTTTTGTCTTCATACAGAAGTCTATCTGTGACCAAAAAAAATATTTTACTCTTTCCAGCTCATATAAATGAATCCAAAGATCCCAGTTCATTACGATAAAATGAGCGCAAGGAGACTCACGTGATCCGGCGAGTGTCTGTCGGAGGACAGGGTATCTGCCTGACCCCCTCCCTTCACCTTCCTCTTCTTCTTTGGTCCAGTGTTGACTGGCGATTGTGTACTCTTCTGCTGAAACTCTTTCAGCTGTCAATCAAAATACATGAAAATGAGCAATTAGGAGCCAGGACAACAGCAACACTGCTACTCACACTTAAACTCATTTTGAACCACTGCACCCTGCGATGTAATCAAATCCAATATATGTCTTTACATGCACTTTTGTGATAGATGATAAATGCACATTCCTTTAATATTAACCAAATTAAACATTTATTTGTCACATACATGTATTTTGTAGTGAAATGCTTTGTATGACTGTCCAAAATGTAAATAAAATATAAAAAAATTCAATAAAAATATAAAGTATGCAATATAAGTATAAAAAAAAAAATACTGTAAATTATATATACAAAGCGAAGACAAAATGGGATGCTTATGGCGTGTCCAGCATGTACAAACCATCATCAGGCCAGAATTAGTGAAATAACATGCTCAGGATTGGTTAAACCGCTTCAGAGGTTCAGTAAGACATGCCAGCACAAAATCTTTCAGAGCCATAAACATTATAAACAAGACTAGTGCAGTTTTGCTCAATGTTTTCCCATTTACTTTTCCTGGAAATGACACACAGCAGCCAGACAGAAACATGCTATTGTAGTGTAATCTGGGAGTAACTCAAAAAATTTACTCAGAATTTGGCACCAGACAGAAAAACAAGACATCTGTAAATCTGTTGAATGCTATCTTTCATTTTTGTAGCTCTTCTATTCGAGTTAATCTTGTCGTAGACAGAGTCACTTTTTCCGAGAATTGAAAACTATAACAAGTCTAAGACAAACCCCTGTGGGATACCACTCAATTCAATTGGTAACGATCAGTCGATAAATCAAATACAGGCAAGAACGTTTTCGTCTGAACAAACGAAACATTACTAAACCACTAGTAGAAATATTTAATGGTCAACTTTGGTGAGTGTTGAGCCAAGAGCACACCCTCCATCCAAATGTGTGCCATGCAATAACTCCCATCAAGTGTAACAGCTGTCAGGGGAGGAGGTGGACATCTGATAAAGTGTGTCATAACTCACATTCCTGTTTAATCCAAGCTCGCGGAGTCAGAAAGTTCTCATGAACAGATTAGGACCCGATTAGGACCAAACAACACGTAAATTCTCTCTCTCATGGTCTGGGTGTCCAATGTCACCTGACTTTAACTGGGAATAAAGGCATTTTGAGTTTGCTCAATATCTACTGCTAGATGTTCCCCTTTTTCCAGCAATAAAACACTTTTCTCTTCTTTTTATTGAACTTTTATCAAGCCCCAAAATTAAGGCCCAAGAATCAACCTGTCAAAATGTCTGAAAAACATGTGTCTGAAAATATGGCTGAGATACACAGCAAGGGAGTGAAGATCTTTTTTATTAGATACAAACCTAACCAAACTAACTATCTACTTACTTTCTTAAAATATGAATGTAAGTCTTATCTTATACCAAGTGTCTTTAGTCTATACACAACCCTGATGAAATGTCAAACATACCCACATAAGACACAAGCTTCTTGACATTATAGCCATCAGCCATTTGTCCAACCATATTTAATACTTTCACTCAATCCAGTTGATGTCCTCCATGTCCTTCAGTCTCAGCTTCGACCTCAACCCCAAACCATTAGATCCTTAAACGCGATATCTCATAAGGTTGCCAATGTAGGCCGAAGTTGCATCCCCGACCTCGAGTTACACTGGCAGCTGCTATCCAGCGACGCAAGGGCGCGGAACTCTACCCAGGCTGGACGCAGACGTGGAAACCTCCAGCGTACGCAAACGGAATCGTTTCCTTTTTTGATGTTTTTCGAATGGTGGAAACATGCAACATGGGGTGTCGTAGGTAGTAATATATTTTGGGGGAAAATAGGTGGTGAAAACAAACCTTTTTCTTTGCTGCGGCGAGTTTAATTTGCCTGCTTTGGTCGGCCATCGTCGTCCCGGCACCACGTCATCAAGTTTCGCATCCGCGTCCTGTAGAGGTCCGGATTACTCCGCCTCGGGCTGAAGCTACTTCCTCCTTCTTCTTCTCCTCCTCGGGTGCATTACCATCTAACACTCCCTCTGTGTCTGCACTCAGACCTACAGTGCATGTCAAAAGTGAAGAAACACATATTTATTTACGTTTTTTTTTTTTTTTTTTACCTTTTCTTTCTATGCAACAAAAGTCATTTTACAGTATAAAGATTTCCACCAAACAAATTTATAGATGTTCAAATGTTCCACTTTATTTTCACCAAAACATTACATAAATAACAACTTTACACACTCTCAGAATCCGGACTGTTCGTTTCTCCAAACAATTTGTGCCTCTTGTAAAACTTGCCAGATGTGTTCTTCATTAGATAGAGATTTCTTTCTGTTTGAGTAGGCTGTCTCCAGAAGACTGTTTGCTCTCTAAATAATGCTTACAGAGCTCAAACGTGTGCTACGGCTCATTGTCTTGTTGTATGGTGAAGTTGTTTCGCAGTCCAGACGTAATGTTTTTGAAGTATGGAAAGGTAGCCAGGTCGGTTCCAAGTCTCCAACATTACCTGCTCCAAAACAACCCCAAACCATTAAGCTACCACCTCCATATTTGACTGTGGGGGTGAGGCAGTCTGCTAACATCTTCTCTCCTGTTCTTCTGTTAAATACAAAAATGTCAACTGGACTCATCTTTCCAAAAAACTTTCTTCCAGTCATAGTCTGTCCAATTCCTGTGTGTTTTTGTCTTTTAACATACAGTTATGCCACTTGGCAAACACTTTTATCCAGACCAACAGGCTTTTCTCATGGGCCCAGCAGCTTGGTTGTGCTGGGATTTAAACTCACAACCTTCTGAGGAGAATTCCAGCAACTTAACCACTGAGCTACCAGACCCCAGGCACTGTATTTCTACATTTTTTTAACCTCAGTGCAGTTGGATTTTTAAATCAGAAGACAATTAAGTGGAAATCTGGATGTTAAAGTCTCCTAAAACAATATATTTTAAACAAAGAAGGAAATGTTTGCAAGTGGCACCCCACCATGGTCCCTGATATGATCCGAAACTCTGGCTATTGTCTGAATTACGTTTCTGAGGGTTTCCTCTGGTTTCTCAGGTTTCTTCCGCCCTCCAAAAAAACATGCCAGTGAATAAAATGATTAAATTATTGATATGGGTAATTGTGTTTGTAATGGACTGACATTCCTCATGCCAAGTTTTCCTAGGATAGACCTTCTTCTTCTTCTTCTTCTTTTGGCTGCTCCACTTTAGGGGTCGCCACAGCGGATCATCCGTCTCGATTTCCTGAGATAGACAAAGCATTAAATTATACCTTTACTGGAACTAAGAGGATGAACGCTGTTCTTTTACACTTCTCGTATTTAGCAAATACCTTTATCCAGAGTGACTGGGATTTGAACACGCAACGTTTCAATCAGAAGGCCAACAGCATAATCACTACACTACCCCTTCTCCAGCCCTAGTCAATGTCCTGGTGTGATTGTCATGGCCATAAAGCCACACAGCTCCACGAAAGCACCCAAAAAGCATAATCCCCATATACCATCTTCTGCAACCTGTGTAACACCCATTCTTTTTATTGTTCAAATATTACCTCGTCCACCACCAATATCTCAGAATACATAGGTTCTTCACTATTGAAAAAAATAATAGTGGAAAAAAACATCCATCACTATTTTATCATGTGATTTATCTGCCCATGACCCTCTAGAATGGAGACCACCTCAAGTTCTGACCATATATTCTTCTGACACATTTATTATTCTTGACAAGTCACCATCTCAGAAGTTAAGAGCAGGTGCAAGAAGTAGAAAATATACTGATTTTTAGTACATGGTAAAAACACAATAATAAAACAGTTCATAGTTTAAAAAAAAAAAAAAAAACATTTTAAAGACATTAATCAAGGCAAACCCTAGCGTGCACACACACTCCAGTCCGGAGGTGGCGGTAATACACTTTAACGTTGAATGGTACGCGTTTAAAGCAAGAAGAAGAAGAAAAAGGGATGACGAAGGAGGTCACGAGGAAGACGGCGGATCACTCGGATGCGGAAGTTGTCTAATCCTGGCGGTTAATACAAATAAACATGGCGGCGCACGAGCAAAATATTGATGTACGTTACCTAAACATAACGAAACATTTTCAGACTTACATTTAACAAATAATTTTGGATTTAGGACTGAAGTTTCTATCTAGTCAGCTTAGTGGGTTAGTCCTGTAATGGCTTAGCTAGTCTGGACGGAACCGGACAGTTTCCTCTGTTTACACAAGTTCATTCTGTATGAATCGTTTAAATATTTAAAAGTAAATAAAATAAACATACAGTTTTCTGCTTGCAGGTTGTGATGCAGTCGTGTCCAGATTCATCAGTGGGTAAAGGAGACAGTCTGCATCAGCAAGGTACCCCAGTGTTGATTGTTCGATTGATAGATTGATAGATAGATAGATAGATAGATAGATAGATAGATAGATAGATAGATAGATAGATAGATAGATAGATAGGTAGGTAGATAGATAGGTAGGTAGGTAGGTAGGTAGTGGTAAATTAATTGCACATTACTTGTACACAGCAACGAAATGCAGTTAAACATATGCCAGTAGTGTAAATTGACAAATACAGATAAATATAAAGGGTTTAACAGTGAAAAATGTGCAGAAGCTGATGAGCAAGTAGTAGTAGTAGACCATTATATTAATTACAGTCCTTAGAGTTCTTGAGTTGCTCCGAAACTTCATGGATTTTTAGAGGTGGAACCATCCTCATACTGTGTGTGTGTGTGTGTGTGTGTGTGTGTGTGTGTGTGTGTGAGAGAGAGAGATTCCTCAAATTGTTATATAGGCTTTTTTAAAAATTCCAAAATCTAGTTGAAAGATGCTGCCAAGTCACTATAAATCATAAGAATGTGTCATTTCTCACATTCCTCCAATTTGCTTTGCTTTTTCCCCTTCAGTTCTGTCTGCGTTTCCGCTGTGCCATCTGACCGAAGATGATCTGACCCAGAACCCTCTGTTCTGCAAGCTCCTGGCCACATTGTCACAGCATGTGGATCGCACCGGACTGACTTTACCGTTGAGAAAAGAGCTGGAAAAGGTAGTTATTTACTTTCACATTTGCAACTGAAGACTAGGGATGGATGGATCCAGATGTACTGATAGTTGATGAGCCTAAAGTATTGCTAGTTTTGATATTGATGATGTGACGATATTTAACGGCTCGTAATATTAATAATGACTGCTTTAGTAAATATCGGTATCAATATCGAGAATACTAGTTTTGAAAATCTTTAGTATCTGAACGAGAAGGAGGTGTTATCACCTATTCCTATTAGAGTGCATTTATTTTCAATTAAAGAAAGACTAGATGTGGATGTGTACAGCAACTCAACCTACAGCAAACATGGAGCAACTTTACATGAGTAGAGGATGGTAGAGCCTATTTTTTATTTTTTATTATTATTTTTTTTTTTTGTCAAAAGTAAATCCTAGTTCCTCCACTAACTGATAAGTTACTATGGCAATATGATTTCGTAATACAGCGACTTCTTGTTTATGTGAGGTTGGATTTTTCTATTTGTATAAAATTGTTTTATGGAATGTATAAAAAATAAATAAATAAATAAATAACTGCAGGAAGGCCACACTGCAGACAGGATTTGCATTTCAGATTAAACGGGCTAAATCGCCAGTGCGAGCACGCTCTTAGTAGAGCGCAACTTCAATGCACTGAAAAACAATTTGCAGAATATTCCTGACATTGTTGAATATTAAAATCCCTGCCGCCAAGATGCTCCCGTGTCGATCACGGAAAGTAAAACTTAAATTGGTCACAGGGAGTTTTTTTTTTTTTTCCATGCACATTAACAATATTTATTAAAAACTTCTTTCTTTTTACAATTTTATTTACAGCATGGCTGTATGTGAACTTATTGGGAATAACATGATAGTTCTATGTAAATTCAGACATTGAGCACCTCTACGAAGATCCGACTGTGAGATCCGAAGTCAGAAATAATGATGTAATGTCTAACTAAAGGACTTCCTATCCAGGCAGAGAGGGAGCTCAGGGCGCAGAAGTTGGGATGGCTCCGTTTGGAAGGCATGCACAGAATCCTGCAGGAGATGGTGCAGGAACATGGCTTCAGGCAGCACCACTCCACTGCAGCACCAGCTGAGGACACGGTAGGATTGTGAAGAGATTATAACCACTTATTACTAAGAACGCTTACAATTATTATTAGTCATTATGACCTGGGTTTTAATAACATGTACAGATGCGTGACAAATTAAAGGAAAAACAACCTCAAGTGTCTTTTTACTTTGTGGGGCTACTGGTTCTTCCAAAACATGTTCTTTACATTGATGTTTGACTGATGATTGAGAGACAGTTTAAAAGAAACTCAGACTTCTGATTGATTTTGCAGTTATGCATCACTTTAAGGTAATGGTTAGAGTCGAACCGTGTCACCCCCCCAACACACACACACACACACACACACACACACACACACACACACACACACA
>JAAIIK010000041.1:1784546-1802230 GCA_014706435.1 Silurus glanis
ACACACACACACACACACACACACACACACACACACACACACACACATACACACACTCTGCTTCTTTCATGATTAACAGATTCAGTTGCACTTCACTTTGCAGTTCTACGTCACACTGGAGCGGTGTTTGCGGGTGGCTCGGTGCGTCCGGCAGCTGGACCCGAGCACCACCAGTGGCCAGGATCAACCCTTCATCCTGGGGCTCACTGCTGACACTGTGCTGAGTCAGCTGCCTCCACAGAAGGTACATTTTAATCACACATCTTCATTCCTGTGCTTAACCACAAGCATGGCGTAAGATGCAGGAATGTGTGATTGAAGGCTTCCAACCAGGTCATTTTCAATAATATATGTATAACATTCTTGTTTTTTTTCTCTTCACACAGGATGTGTGGCAGATGAAACAGAAACTACCAACAGAAATGCAGAAACATCTAAAGAAGAAACTCTTTAACCTCCTGTCCTACTACCAGCCTGATTGGGGTAAACATTCCAATACATCATATTACATTACATACATTACAGCCAAATGCTTTTCCTCCCCAACATGCTCAAAACTCCAGCTTGGTACACCATCTGTGGCAATAACAGTGACTGTTTTCTTGTTTTAGAGAATGAAAGTGAGGGTCTGAGGTGCGTGAAGCTCTCAAAGCTGCCTGGACTTCTGGAGAGCGAGCGCAGCAGAGCAGAGGGTCTGGTCGAGAAGATCCGAGAGAACGCCACCCTGCTGCAGCGCCAAACTCACTTTTACCTCTCTGTGAGTCAGAGTATAGAGTCGACTCCCTGCGAGTCAGATCTCTGCATTGTTTTTTTGTTTTTTTTATTTGGCACTTTGTGAGTCTCTGTTCAATTGAGTCAGCTCCATCTCTGAGTCATCTTTTTGACTCAGAGTCAGCTTTTATTTATTTATTTATTTTTCCAATGAGTGGCCTCTTATCGAAATGGCCTTTTGAGACTCTCTCTCTCTCTCTCTCTCTCTCTCTCTCTCTCTCTTCCTACCTCTTTTAAGGTGTAAGGTGTAATGTAGTGATGTGATCCAAATGCCCTGATGTCTTGTTTACAGTATTTGTGTGTCATGATAGGAACTGCTGGAATGCATGCAGCTTCTGCAGACTCTCGTCCTGGACCTCCGTCTCAAAGTTCAGAAAGAACTCGACAGGAAGAAGATTGAGTACTTTGAGGCCAAATGTGAGATTGGAATTAAGAAAATTAGGTATTTTTATTTTATAATTTTTTATTTAAAGACTATATGCACCTTCTTCCTTTAAAGGTAAAGTCAGCTGAAATGGATGCTAATAGAGATTATAGTATCCAGGTCAGTGTTAGTGATAGTATCTGTGTGTGTGTGTGTGTGTGTGTGTGTGTGTGTGTGTGTGTGTGTTTAGACTTAATACATTAATCCTGGTACTAATTGTCAATTGTATATGTACAGGGCAGAGATGCTGGAGGTGCAGCTCCACTCTTACACACGAGATAATATAGCTGCACATCAGAAAATCACGTAAGTAACATCCATCCATCCATCCATCCATTTCCTCCTCTTTTGTTTCATATTTTCATATTTTTACTTCTAACTAAATACTTCTATATTTTTCCCTGTTACACTTTTTGTTCTTAATTTTTAACCTTTCTATTTTCGTCATTTTTTTTCTTCCATTTTTTATTTTTTTACTTTTTTTTCTTCCTGTTTTCCATTTGCTTTCTTTTACCTTTGCTTTTTTCTCTCATTTCTTTCTTTCCGATGTAAATTAAACTATTGTTATTCACTACAGCATCACCTTTGCTTTCCTTTTCCTCTCGTCTCAGGGAGAAGCTCACGGCTGAGCTGCAGTCGTGCCTGGTGGAGAAACAGTCTCTGGAATCTAAACTGGCGTCCATCGAGATCTACGGCAGGGAGTTCGAAGTCCTGGCCGAGGAATATTCCAGATTGCGTCAGGAGGTCGCAACAAAATCCTGGGCACTGAAAGAATTTACGACGTGAACGATCGCGGCAAGCAGCAGGAGGCAGTACGAGTTAGACCTGGTGTTCAGACTTTATCGCTATTCTTACTTTTTCATATGTAACCTTTAACAGTATTAGTGTTATTCATTTTGTACATTTATATGATATATTACCATAATGGCTCTGCTCATTATTATAATTAAATAGTTTTATTATTAACTGACTACATTTGTCTTCTCTTGTATGCTGAATTGAGGGGGAGATGAGGTAGGAGATATGAGTACATATATAAGGAATAACAACATTTAATTCCTTTCCAACAAATCAATGTACAACATTTACCAGCATTTTTTTTTACATAGCTGACATTACTTAACATTAATTTTTTTCCCTTACTTTTTAAGATTACTTTGGATAATTATTTTAGTTTTTAAACTTATTACACAACATACACACACTCCTATGTGCTGAAAATGCTTTGGTCTGAATTATTAAACTCTCTGAGACAGTTTTAATTGTGGAGAAAATATTATTTTGATATGCAACTTATGAAAAGAACTGCTTTTGTAAGACTTGAAACAGTTATTTTTTTTCTCTTATTCCATCAAAGAGGAGTATAAAGGTGCTTATGGTTTGTTACTTCACTGTCGAATGTGTGTGTATGTTATTCATATATAACTACTAATTTTTCGGCTGTTTTATTTCTTAGAAATTCCTAAATAAAAACATTTGAATAAACCCATCATGTGGTTTATTATCATGGGGTGCGTTACATTCACACACACGGACTGAGGCAATGCAGCCTGCTCCTCCGGGCCGCGGGGTGGCGCTCTAAAGCAGAAAAAAAACATAAGAGGAGTCAGCTTTATGTTATGCTGTCTAATGTGGTGAAGTGTTTAATTTATATTTAAGATAGAATGGATGTCGTTATTTATCTCGTAGCAGCGGCGATTTTAGTTGTTCTGATCATTTTCGCCGTAAAGATTCGTGGGCGTACCGTGGAAGGTGAGTAAATAAAATAAATACATTAAAAATGCTACATGCTAACTGTCTGTTTCAGTTCAATAAGTCGTGTATGTTGGAATTTCTTGGCATTCTAACTTTTCGCATTTTAACCCATGATTTGCCTGTTTGTGTGCAATATTTTTTATCATTTCGTTCATGACTCGACTATTTCAGGTGGATTTTTGTTTTTTCTTCAGTCGGTTCACAGACTCGACTCTTTCAGGCGACTCTGTTAGTATAGTAACCCAACTCAGGTTGCGCTCTGTTAGTATAGTCATGAGTCGGTTCACTGACTCGACTCCTTGAGAAGGCTCTAGCTTGGATCAGCTTGCTGAGTCGGATCTTTGGGTTTAACTGTGATGACTCACTAGGTACACAAACTTTATTGTATATGTTTGTGGGTTTTTTTTTTTTTTATGAATAATGAAAAAGCTTTCACAGATTATTGTAAAGAATGAGATGGTCTGGTCAGAAGTAATGCATGATGATGTTAATTCATCTCCATCTTCTTCTAGATCTTGCCAGCTATGAAAGATTTGTTCTTGTAAGAGAAGAAATCTTTTATAGCTGGCAAGATCTAGAAAAAGATGGAGATTAAATAACATCATCATGCATAGATGTCTTCCCTCACCACATCCATAAACCTTCTCTTACAAGAACACACCGTTCAGTATCTTCATGTTATGATTGGCTTGATCATTTCTTCTTATGTGAACCATTCTTCTGTGCTGTTTCTCAGTAGCTGACCGTGAGGACCAGCAGAATGTCATTGCACGGGTTGCTGCACCACCCCGTGTGGCAGAAGATCGAGGAGCGGGAATGCCACGCCGTCGCCGAGGCCTCGACAGGATGATGGCGCAGAGACGTGCGCAGCGAGGCGCAGCTGAGATCGGTACAAACCTTTCCCATTCGTTAAAATCCTTTCCGTGGACCATTTCGTGTCTAAACCGTGTTTTGTCTTTAGAAAATGTTGCTCTAGAGGTAAGCGAGGATGAGAATGAGGAGGATGAACGACCCCAGGCTGAAGAGAGACCTCAGGCTACAGGGAAAGTGGGAGCTAAGAAGCAGAGGAAGCTGGATGAAAAGCAAGCCAGGAGAGCACAGAGAGAGGTGGGACATGAGACATCGCTCCATTACCCAGTGTTTGAGCTAATGAGTAACAAAACAGCAACATTATGGACAACAGAGTTATTTATAAACCGGTTGCTTTAGACATTCAAGTTAATTATGTTTTTGCTCTGTTTCTTGCTGCTTTGACTTATAATTTTTTTATCATCATCCTTTACTCAACTCTAATACTCAGCTTTTCGAATCATTTAAATGATCACTTTGAGTTCACTTTTTGCTCCAATACTTGGTTCTTTGACTTGACTCTTGACTCTTCTTTGATACTTGGCTCTTTGAATCATCTCTTTGACTCGACTCTGATTCCAATCAAACATTTGGCTTTTTGACTCATCACTTTTTCACCTTGTCACTTTGTCACCTCTAATACTTGCCTTTTTGACACCTTTTTGATTTGAAGATAATTTTGCTACCACTTTTCCACTTTGATTTTGGATCCCTTTTGGTTTTTTTTTTGGTTTTTTTTTTTTGGTTTTTTTTTTTGTTTGTTTTTGTTTTTTTTTACACATTGTGACATGAGCACAAACTGTTGATTAAAGACAAAAACAAAACCAACACGTGTGTTATTTTACTTTATGGAGGAAGAGTGTATAACGTTAATATGGTACCCTGTATGCGTGTGTGCCTCCGGCAGGTGGAGGTGGAGGAGCGAGAGGAAAGGAAGCGCATGCAAGAGCTGAGAGAGCAGGAGAGAAAGAAAGAAGAAGAGAAGGAGAGACTGCAGGAACTCAAAGAGGTCAGTGCAAAGACCCAAATCTTTTCCAGCATGACAAAATCTAGTGGAACGTCTTCCCAGAAGAGTGGAGGTTATTATAACTGCATATGGGAACTTAATGTGGAATGGGATGTTAAAAAAAAAAAAAAAAAATAGCATTTTGAATTTCTATCCAATCATCTTTTTTTTTATTTTTATTTATTTATTTTTTTTATAATTTGTTGAATTAATTTGTAAAATAGCTCCTTTTTTTTTCTAACATTTTCATTTATTCCTGTTGGTCCATCAGGAGGAGGAGCAGCGACGTGCTAAAGAGGAACAGGAGAAGAAAGAGGAAGAGGAGTACCAAAAGCTTAAAGCAGCCTTCGTTGTTGAGGAGCAGGGAGAAGCAGAGGAGAAGACTGAGCAGGAGGTGATCACTGATTTTTATTTTTTGTACTTAATTTTAATGTATTTTTTAATTCTCTTTTAATTTCTCTCATTTTTCTAAAAGATGGTCGTTCTTCAATTTGATGATTTGAGGGTGTTTCTTTGTTTATTCCTTTCAGTCACAGAACCTGCTTCAGGAGTTTATCCAGTATGTGAAGGTACGGAGTTGTTTTTTTTAAACGAATTTTTCTCTTGTTTAGTTTCTTGTCTTGTTTCTCATTGCTCTGTTTGTAAGTGTCGAACTGCTGTGTTTTTGCAGGACTCCAAGGTGGTGCTTTTAGAGGACTTGGCATCACATTTTGAAATGCGTACTCAGGTACATATGTGTGTGTGTGTGTGTGTGTGTGTGTGTGTGTGTGCGCATGCGCGTTCGTGCGTGCATCTCAATAAATTAGAATATCATTAAAAAGTTTATTTATTTTTGTAATTCAATACAAAAAGTAAAACTCGTATATTATATAGATTCATCACACACAGACTGATATATTTGGAGTGTTTATTTCTTTTCATTTTGATGCAATTCGTTAAGGCATCTCTTGTCCATACCAGTGCTGTAAAAGGATGGTTTGTGGCCCTTCAGCAAGGCCCTTAACCCTCAACTGCTCAGTTGTATAATTTAGATAACTGTATAAGGGCATTCACGGTAGAGTGGAGTTGTGTGGGTAACTGGCTATAACCTGCTACAACAAGAAAATTCCAAACCTGCAGTCAGAAACCATTTTGTGTGTGAACCTCTCAATCTTTTGACCTTTAAGGTTGTTTCTGTTTGTTAAAGGATGCCATCGCCAGACTGCAGGACCTGATAGCAGACGGTTCAATTACAGGTTCATAATCTTTACCATTAAGCTTTTTATTTTTTTTACTGACAATAACTAACCTCTGAGGTTTGGTTTAATTGTACTGACTTACTTTCCCCCTTCTCTACAGGAGTGATCGATGACAGGGGGAAGTTTATCTTCATCACTCCAGAGGAGATGAATGCCGTGGCTCAGTTTATCAAACAGCGAGGAAGAGTCTCCATATCTGAACTTGTGCAAGCCAGTAACATGCTCATCAACCTTAATCCTGCCGTTCAGACCACATCCTGAATACACTCATTCTTTACTGATACACACAATAACATGATCAGACAAGGTGCAGCATTTCTGACCGCAGCTGTACCATCCTGAGGCAGCTGTATTATTTCTATTTTTAAATAAAAGTGGTCTAAAATACGTTTACTGGTTTCATGGTTCATTTTACATCTTCATTCACATGGAAGTCTAAAGTCTGTGTGGACTTCTGCTCTTATTGCATCATATTGCATGCATTTTCTCGGTCGAGTTAAAAATGCTCCTGAGGTTCTCTTCCTGCCCCTCACCCCTGCTCAGATCGGCCCACTTCGTCCTGGTCTGCGTCTGGATAGTGTTCTCTTCGATTGGAGGCGACTCTGCAGCAGGGGACGGTTTCTCATCAACGCCCTGAGGTTCCATTAAATTACGGAGTAAGAACAGGAGCTTTGAGAATGGATTTGGACTGTAGTTAATGTCAACAGTCTGCTACACTGACTCAGGACTACAGTTTGCATCTGATGACCATCACTGCACACACCAACATGGTTTACCCAGACGAGGATGAGGTTCCCTCTGGAGTCTGGTTCCTTTAAAGGTTTCCTCCTTATGCCAGCTCGGGTTTTTTTTTCCTTGCCACAGTCGCCACAGGCTCACTCATCAGGGACAAACTTAAACTTATAAAGAACGTATTCATTTTTATCATTTTATCACCACTTTATCTGTGATCTGCTTTGAGACAATGACAAGCAAGGAGGATTCAAACTTTTTTTTCCCAAACTTTTAACAAGGCGCTGTATTGTAACTTCAACATTTAACCAATACTTATAATGATTAAATTAAACCTGCGAGCTAATTAAAATATGCAGTTGTTGTTTTTTTACGTTCAATAAAATTGTCCGCCGCAAGGTGTCGCCAAAGTCTTCAATCCCATATATTACTCAGAATTTTACGTAATAAGGGTCAGTCCCAAACGTCCTCTCGTTCCCTAAATAAGCATGGCTTAGGGAAAGAACACGAGAACCACAACAAGAGCAATAAGTGCACTTAATATTCGAGGCAGATGAAGCCAGGGATCACTCCTGGTTTTGTTTCGATCCTTCTGGAAAAGTGGAAACGGAAGTTAGTTTGTTTTATTTGTATGTGTTTGCGCTCGGGGTCACATGTCTTGGGCGACTTCCGGCTTTCTAAGCGACTCATATGTTTTCATTGTAACACTGAGCTGTCACAGAGTTTCCTACCAAGCAGCAATGCGGAGTTGACTTTACTCATTAAATATAGATGTGGAGATAAAATTTCACGCCACTGTGCAGGTCAGTGACTGTCTAATGTCATTTCTGTTCTATATTTTTCTGTGTATTGTATTGAAACCCCCCCCTGAATGCACATTGTGCGCTGTCACGGGATTTCTATTTGCTTTTCCTGGAAGATCTTTTCTCCTGCTACTTCAAAACCCCTATTAAATCCACTGGATCATCAGGGTGGATCTGAGATCTTTCATGGTTTGGGCTACACGAACCTAAATCCAATCAGCAGGTGAAATTAAATCCTTGTGATTTGTATCAATAGCTTTTAATAGTCTGGTACATTTGTCTCCATGTACATCATGTGATGATGATGATGATGATGATGATGGTGAACATGATGGTACATTTTTGGACTTCTTCCTGGCATCTGCACCCTATTGTCAAAGCAAAATGGAGAACATAAACATCATTCATGGAGTAATGCATTACACAGCACATGACAATGTTTTTCCTTTTGTTATATGATATTATATAACCTCTATGGATGAGCTTTATAGTGCACCGATAAAGTATTAGGACATCTGAATTTTCCAGCCGTATTTGGTTCTTCCCCAAACTGTTACCACAAAAATGAAGGGCACACGTTTTTAAAGGATGTCTTTGGATGCGATAGCATGACATTTTTCCTTTAATTAAACTAGGAGACCCAAACCTGTTCCAATAACAATGCACAAAGCCAGCTCTAAGTAGATACATAGGTTGGAGTGGAAGATCTCCTGCTATAAAGCTTCAAACCCATTGAACACCTGTAGGATGAATGTGAACGCTGACTGCACCCCAGGCCTCCTCACCTTCTCACCTACATCACTACCTGACTTTGCTTACACCCTTGTAGCTGAATGAGCACAGATCTCCTCAAAATCTAGTGGAACATCTTCCCAGAAGAGTGAAGATTATTATGACAGTGAATGTGGAATGAAATGTTCAAAAATCACATACCAATTGTATAGCCAAGTGTCCAGAAACGTTTGTCCGTATAGTGGGCACGGTTGAAATAAAATCAGATTTGCACAATTTTGATATCATTTATCTGAAAACTAGGAAAACTTTGTTTTTCTATTAAAAGAACCTTGTCTATTTTTTCTTCAAAATGTTGTCGTCCAATTCATTAAGCTTGTTGGTGTTGACACTTTTTTCATTATGTATTTTTTTTTTTATATTTGACGTTTTCCTCTTCATCAAATTTATCTTCTGCCTTTTCAGACTAACCAATACAGTCTGTATGCTGTTTAAGATTTATGGAACAGCTGATATAGAGGATATTGTGGGGCACTGCCTATCCTGCCCCTATAGATGAGCTGCCACTAGGATTTGAATTAAATAGATGCAAGGAAGTAAAAATAAATAATTAAAATAAGGGAAAAATGTTTGTCAAAATATTGAAGTAATACCTCATGATATTAACTATAGACTACGAGTCTGGAAGGCATAAAAAAAAAAGCCTATCTTTTTATAACATAATATACATTAGTAGTATTGAAATATCGAATTGTTGAATACAATGAGATATATGTTCTAAGTTATAAAGTAAAGTTATTGCACAAGGCTTCTTATAAAGATTAACCTCCTGGCATGTCGATACACATTCCATCGGTGTTGAAGGATAAATGAAAGTCCTCCGCATTGTAATTATCTCCAGCCGTTCCATGAATTTCTTCCCTCTGTCATACTGAAGTATTGTGAAACTTTTTGTGAATTTTTTTTTTTGTGAAATGAAGAGTGTTGAGTAAACAGATGTTACCGTCTTGTCTGTAGTAATCGCACGGATTACGATAAAAAACAAACACCTACACGTTTCCTTTGTTAAGCCACACGCCTCTTAATTGAGCAATGCGATGATCTTTCTCTTCTTTCTTTTTTTTTATGCAGCCATGCCGCTGGCACTGAGTTTATCTCCGGCTGCTGTGTGTCAATGCTTCACACTGGTGTCCCTCTGCACCTCCATCGCTGACCCAAACTGGATCCAAGTCCAGAACAGAACTGACTCGAACCAGCTCATTTACGGAGTGGCTTTTACACTACATGCAGCACAAAACCTCTCCAACACTGGTACCACACACACACACACACACACACACACACACACACACACACCACTTTACGTCGATGTGCTTGGTGTAATGAATAAGTCACAGGACAAAATACATGAATTAGGAACATTGTAATGAATATATTTAATGATTAGAATCAAGTTTAAGGAAAAATCTTTTTTGTACGTGTATATGATGGAAATTTCCCTCAGGGATGAATAAAGTGATCCACCTACAACAAAGTAAATGTAATTTATTTGTGTACTTAAGTACCGTAATTTTCTGACTATTAAGCGCACCCAAATATAAGCCGCACCCACTGAATTTGACAAAGATTTTTATTTTGAACATAAATATGCCGCACCTGTCTATAAGCCGCAGGTGTCTACACTGAAACTAATGTACTTTACACAGGCTTTAACGAAAGACAGTGTCTGTTACACGGCTTGTATCTAAACAGTAGCCTACCAAGAAAGTCATTGTTCACTTCCTCTTCCTCCTTCCTTTCACAATAATTTCTCCCGGGAGTTTTTCTTTTGGCATCGTCGTGCTTTTAAAAATCACCATCGGTGAAGCTTTTCTCCCGATGCCGTGCAGCTCAGAACACAGGTGAAGTGTTTTTTCATGCCCGGTTGTTTTCAGCGTGACGAATGATTCGCCTTTTCTGTAGACAGTCCGAGTGAGCGGCGGATCAAACGTCAGAGGAACCTCATCCATATTTATGATGTGGTGCGGCCCGATTCAGTGGGAGCGCATCTGATTTAATATAAAGAATTTCATTGGTTCACCTGAACCCGTTCGGCAATTTCATTGGTCCAATGTTTTGGGGCTCAGTTTTTTGGCTTGAAGTTTGTGAAACCGGGAAAAACCCAGGAAAAATCCATAAATTAACCGCTTCGTTGTTTAAGCCGCGGGGTTCAAAACGTGGGAAAAGTTAGGGGCTTATAGTCCGGAAAATATGGTAGCTTTTTTGTGTATTTGTTCTTTACTGAAGTATTTCCATTTGGGGAGATTTTAACTTCACTACATTTCAAAGTATTTGACTTTTTACTCAACTACATTTTTAGAAATCAGTCGTTCCTTTTTATTTATGAGGATAAAAATTAACCCGGTCAAACACGCAGCAATCCACCAATCAGGATCGAGCGCACGCTCTGTTTTGAAGTTGTTTTGATCGGCGCTTGGTGTATCTACTGATCGCCAACATACAGTTCAGCATCATTTCAACAGCAAGCAGAACATTTAGTGAGGAATAAATGATGAAGAAACTTCAGACTCGGATTCGCCACAACACACGTTTTTACAAGATTTTTTTGAGGAAGGTTTTGCGCCCACGATAATTGTAATAGATATCAGTGTTTCACAGTGTTGATTAAACAGAGACTTGTGATAAAATGATAATAGGAACATTTTTGCAATAATAAATCATAGGAGTTTGGATACTTAAGTACATTTGAAGGCAAATACTTTTGTACTTTTACTCAAATAAAAGTTTAAAGGACGATTTGAAATTAGAGAGTGTATCTCATCTTTAACTCAATTACATGGTTTGTGTACTTCATCCACCACTGCCTGCTTTATAGTAGAAAGTTGTAGAAGAGTATTGATTAACATTAATCTCACTATCCAGTGTCATGCAGAAGAGGACGGGTTCAATCTGGAGTCTCTTTAAACTAAATTGAAATAAAACAAGTTAAAAGCATGTATATACAGATTTTTGCATATACTTATGATACAAAAAAATTTTTTTTTTTCAAAACTGTAGAAGCAAACAGCGAAGAAGTGGAACATTGTGTAGCTTTGAATTTTTTTTCTCAGAAAAACTGCTTTTAACAAAGCAGAATCAGTTCCAGGTTGATGTCATGATTGGCATGTTGTCGTTTTTGTTGTTGTTATAGCACCTCTGGGTGGAATGGATGGACTGGGCATGGATTTGCTCTACACACTCGCCGCTCTGTGCTACAGCGCCGTGCTGCTCTCCAGCTCCTCCTTCTTAGTGGACTTCATCGGAATCAGGTTCACTCGCCCCAGGCTGGTCGTGTCGCTTCACATCTCCACAGGTGCTTATTTGAACTATTTTACCTGGAAGTGTCAGGCTTTTATGAAAAAACGTGTGTAAAATCCCGGTTAAATGGCAGGTAGCAGGTACTCGGTTCCTCAAAAAACATGCAGTACTCTGTGCTGACTTGTGCATTGCTTCCAAATATAGAAACTAAAAAATGCAAAACCGACCAATCAAATTGTGCCTGACCTCTGAGCTTAATGCACTTCTCCTAATGGGAGAAGTCAAAAGAAGAAGAAGAAGAAGAAGAAGAAGATACCACAGCAGTAATATAACACTCCTACTGTGTCTAAAGAACCCTGTCTGGATGATTTCCTTATTGCCAAAGCACAGACACTGGATTCTTCTATCTTAAATATAAGAAACAGTTGTTGTTGTTGTTGTTTTTTTTTAACATTATTAAAAGCATTATTAAATATAAAAATAAATCAAAATTAATTATTAAAAACATTATCCTGCAACACGTATTTATTTCACAAGCAAAGGAAACGGACTGGGCTTTAAAAAAAAACATCTCATAAAACACTCATAATGTGATCTTCAGTTAGAAGATAGTGGCTCATGGGAATATTTTGCCAGGATGCCAAGATTCAAACCAACATGCATTTACACTACACTTAATTTCCCATCCACTGAATGATATAATGTTTGACTTCCTGTTACCAAACTACACTTTGACGACACTGGAAGCATCGTTTAGTGCGAATAGTATCGTTAATTACGTTTCTAAATTATGTAACAAAAAAAAAGTTTGTGCTGATTCATAAAAGCAGTAAACCACTTCAGGGAAAGTTTTATAACGGTTAAGGGGGTGCTAGACACTGCTACGTGTGTAAAAACACACTTTCGTGATTAAAACGCTGTAAAGAGTTGCTTCTTGCTGTATTTTACACTGGGAATAAATATATCAATAAATTGAATATGTAATGCTGAAATGTCTAAAATTCCAATTCACATTAAGTCTCCATTTGCTGTTATAATCACCTGGGTAGATGTTCCACTAGATTTTGGACTGCGCTTTTGTAAATTTGTGGAAAATCATTCCATGACAAGGGTGTTAGTAAAATCAGGTACTGTTGTAGGTGAGGTGAGGAGACCTGAAGTTCAGTCAGCATTCACATTCATCCCAAAGGTGTTGAAGCAGATCTTCATGGAACAGGTTTCTCGGTCTCCTAGTTCAAGTGAAGAGAAATTTTCATGCTACCACATCTAAAGACGTCGGGTACAATTGTGTAACTTTGTGATAAAAGTTTGGGGAGGAATCACATATAACTGGGAATAGACAAACGTCCCGCTAGATTTGTCCGTATACTTTATGTCCTGATTTATATATTTAGTGGACACTTCTCAGCCAATCAGAAATGGGTATTCTGTCTGGTCAGGATATAAACAATAGAAAAACACATGTCTTGGTGCATTGGGTGTCTAGATGTTTCCTCCACACATCATACCCAATTGTCTTGTGTCTGATTACAGCTGTGATGTGCGGTGCGGTCCTGGCCGTGAGTGGGGCGTGTCTCTATGTGATCAAGCAGAACGTGCAGAAAGGGAGAACAAGCTGGGTTTGGAGCACGACCTCGGCTCCACCCGGCGGAATGAGCACCTCGCCTGGAGAGAGCTTTTACATCGAGATACTGGCTCTGATCTTTTCTATAATGGCCAGCATCTTCAGCCGTATTTGTTCTCCGGAGTCCTTCGTTCCCACCCAGTTCTACTCAGTGGAGCATGAGGACAGAGAGAGGGAGTGTCTCATCACTGAGCCGGGACCTGACGAGGACGAGTGGGATGACTGAATAGATTTTTTTATACCGGATAAGACCACTGTGCAATGTTAACTACTCAAGTTGTTCAGTAACTTGTCGTGTTTTAAATTATAATTATTATCGATTTTAACAAAGAGCAACCAGGAGCTTTTTATACACTTCAACATGGTCACCTTATTACCACAAAAAATAGAAAAATCTAAAAGGACCAAAGAAACAACCAAACCGTAAATAATAGGTCTCTGATTTTATTCTGTTTCTAGCTTTTCCTAATACAGTATTTATAAATAATCTATAACAGGCATGCTGTTACAGGAAAATAATCAATGACACAAGGTTACTGTTACTCACAAAGACTTGTTGTTGTTGTTTTCTTTTCTATAACAGCATGTCCCATCGTGTATTTCTCTTTCTGTATGTCTTTCTCATGTAACAAAACAAAATCTTATCATGTTACTGATAAACTACAAGGCGCAAAGTCCTCTGTGCTCCAGACCTCTGAGAACTTTTTAACGTTTTATAATTTGACTTTTCACAAAGCTCTGAAACTTCCCTCAACGTCAAATAAATAAATTTTGTCTGACACAAACTTTTTCTGTGAATTAGTTGCTATAGAAATGCTAACATCGGGATGAGTGCATTAATCTAAACCTGTGATTTACAGCCTCGGTACTGTCAGGGTTGCTCTTATTGAAAATGAATAAACATTTTTTTGACCAATCAGAATCGAGTAGCAAGGGGGAAGCGATGTTTTGGAAGGATTGCACTGCAGCCATAGGAGAAATTTGTTAGATATTCAGCAACTTAGAAGATTTTCAGAACATTAATTGACTAATGTCAATTAATTGACATTAATTGACTGAGATTGGTTTAAATTAGACATTTCTCATTTTTTAATAAGTAAAGAATATGTGCTTTTATAGGAGAATAATCAGTGACTGGGTGGTTAAAGCAGAGTTACTTGCTATCTGAATTGATTGTTTCTAAATAACAGAATGTCCCATGAAGTTATATAATGGGTCATACAGTACTAATAACATGTATAGTTCTATTTATTGATGAACAACAGTGAGACATGTTAGTGCCTGTTCTCACTTAGGTTATAGCAGCTATAAATAATCGTTACTTTATCTCATGAAAAGAACAAGACGAATATGTTATCAGCATTGCAGATTTGGTAGTTTAAGGATCAATTATAGCAAAGGCTCATTTTACAATGCAGGTACTATAACTAATCCTATTGAAAAACGTGGCGTTCGTACATACGTGTATTTACTAAAAGAGGATTTTCAACTGTAGTTGAAATTTTAACGTTAATTAAAAATTACTTTTTTTCACGTTATGTAGGTATATGTGCTGCTATTATCAATCTATAACTGCAACATTTTCAGTAGGAACATTATACACTAGTTGCATGCATCATTTAACTACGACGGTATAAAAGGATAGAATCTATATATATATATAAAGCTCAAATACCACTGACTGACTCACTCACTCATCACGAAATCTCAAAAACCACTGAACGGATTGCAATGAAATTTGGAACATACCTTCCTCTTGGGTCTTAGGTGCTCACTAAGAAAGGGTTTTGAAAAATTCGCCCTGGATTGCGGCTAACTCGCGAAAAACGTGATTTCTCACGCATTGTAAATTCTTCGAAATAACAGCACGGATCCTAATGAAACTTAGTACATTGTTTCTCATTACATGTTAGATGCACGATAAAAATTATTTTCAAAGTAGTTTGCCCTGTATCGGTACTACAAAGGGGTAGTACGTTATTTGTTGACGTTACGTTCTGATCTCTGATCATCCAGTCCTGCTCAGTGCTTACTGCTTATTGCCATATTGCTTAGCGTTCTGCCTTCCGTAGCGAAGCACGGGTACTTTCAGCTAGTTTATTATAAAATTCACAACCTTCTGGAAATGCGTACGATACAAGCTTTCTTCTGTCCAGTTTAAACTACCTGAATTGATACCAGAGTGCTCATTTTCTCAGCGAGAGATTATTCTGAAGTCTAGACAAAAACAGTATTTTCTGGTGAAAATCAGTATTGACGTCGTATCGCCCCAAAATTAGACATCTGAGAGATGAAATAGAAAAAAGCAGTGTTGTACACATGACAAAAAATATGAGAGCAAAACTCTGCTGATGTGAAGACTCGAGAAAAAGAATTGACCTTCCCCCTTTTTTTTAACAGTTTTAGAATTAGAAACACACTTCCTGTTTCTAGTGCATTACAAAACATATGACTGGTATTTCTATTTCTATAGGAAGGTTTTTGTAGGCTATAATGCACATGTTTAACTGTATTCACTCTATATATAGACTTCAAGCAGTGCATGAGAGACAAATCAATGCGAATAACCTTTAAACGTGACATGCTTATTAGATGTAGATGTAAATAAATGTAGAAAGTGAGCATATATTAACATACAGTGTATTTGTGAATATTCTGAGGTACATCACAGTTCATATCTGTTACCGTGTCCTCACTAACCATGGGACCAGAATCATGGCAGCTCTACTGCAACACAAGGAAACTAAAACTTGCACTGAACTGTGTATTTACCTGCAATGACACATCAGACCACTGATATTGTGTGTGATCATTTTTGTTATTTTTTTTTTTATTTTCACTGGACTCATTGTCCAAATGATGACGTTATCTGGATACTCGCCATTTACAGTTACGATAAATGTCGATCCATGACCGACTTTTTGGTTACAAAAAGTCTAATCATATGCAAAAGTTATGGCTCCCTGGCCAGTAACATAAAAAATAACCTAATGCACAGTTACTTTCTAATATGTTGTTTTTGAATGATATTTTCAGGGGTCTGCAAAAAACCTTTGCAATACAACCGCTATATGTTTGTGCTAATGAGTTTGTGAATGTAAAAGATTTTGTACATTGTGTGAAAAAATTTCTTTTCATATGTGAATAAATCACTAACTATAAATATTTATAATGTCCATTAAAAGAAATGTCAACAGTAAATATACACTTTCCTATATATGTTCTCATTTTGTGTTCTCTTTATTGCCACATGTACCTTACAGCGCAGTGAAATTCTTTCTTCACATATAGCAACGATGTAATAAAGCCAGGGTCAGAGCACCCCTGGAGCACAGAGAGTTAAGGGCCTTGCTCAAGGGCCCAACAGTGGAAGCTTGGTGATACTGGGGCTTGAACCCCAGTTTATAATGTTTAGTGCCCTCTCTTGGCTGTAAAAAATCAAACTGTACGAAAGCTAAATAAACAATGTCCCCTTGTTGATTAGAGACGAGCTCTGTTTACAAGAAAGTACTTTATTTATGTTTACACACCATCACCTTCAAAATAGTCCCCTTGCACAGCACCACAGCGCTCCTAGCGTTCCTGCCACTTTTGAAATGTGTCCTGGAAGTCTTCTTTTTGAGGCGCGTCAAGCACCTTCTGTGATTCGTGCCAGATCTCCGCAATGGTGTCAAAATGGCGACCTTTGAGCTGCATCTTCATCTTCATCAGGAAGTCCACAGGAGCCAAATCTGGCGAATAGGGCAGATGCAGAAGTGAGATCATGTGGATTGTTCTCCGACGATCATTATGCACAAGTTACCGAACGTTTTCGACGTTTTCGGGGGTTGAGCTCGTCGAAGGTCTTCCAGATCTCTCATCGTCTTCCATTGTTCTTCCGCTCTAGCAGCGATCGTGCCACTCAAAACACCTCAAACGACTCATTGCAGCATCGCCGTATGTCAAACGTATGCAATTGCACCAGTTAGCACCATTAGTCTCTAAACTTTTTGATACCACCTCATATCTTACATTTTATTCAACGGATTGTCTGGAAATCCTCTCTAACAGGAAGTACACGACGAGTGTTTCTCAGGAGTAAATTCAGATGATAGCTGAACCCTTCCTTAAATGATATTCAAGATATTTCCATCAAACCAATCACAAATGAATGATGCATATGTGTAAAACCATGATCACACAGCATCGATAGCTTTCTTTCTCTCTCTCCTTCTTGTTCTCTCTTTTTCCACACCCTCAGTCATATGACAGCAGCTTGTGCTCCAGTTGGATGGAGACCATCGCCATAGTAACCTTGATATATCGTTGATGTCACCAGTAAATTTGTGAATGAAGAGAGAAAAGCGAGAACGAAAAGCATGGCGTGTGTGATGACCTGATCTGCGGTGCACAAAAAAACAAAAGGTTTAATGTTTATATGCTGTTACCTGCATTATTCACTGGGATCTGACTT
>JAAIIK010000041.1:1821920-1846920 GCA_014706435.1 Silurus glanis
TATATATATATATATATATATATATATATATATATATATATATATATGAACATTTTACATGCACACACACACACACACACACACACACGAGTAAATAGACTTGACACTGCAAAACGTTACAGAAAAGTACAGAAGAATTGGTCACCATCGATTGGACATTTTTCCTAGATGACCCCTAATAGAACATCTAATTTTTCAAATAAAAAAAAAAAAGACCACTAAAATATAGTTGGTGGTCTGTTTTTGTGTTGTACCGAGATAAATCCAACAGCACCCCAGAAACTGCTACACCAGGGCCAAAAGACAAACATGTGACTTAAATTGCAAGGTGAATGAAAACATCTGTCCAAGTCAAGATCCAAAACGTGATTCACATCTTGTCCATTTTTCCTTCTTAGTATCCGTTGCGAATGTCTGCACGGGCCCTGTGGAGTCGAGCAGCTACGCTGCGAGTGTTCGTCCGTTCACCATGCGGGCCAACGTTCAGAGCTCAGCATCTCTCTGGAAAAATCCAGAAGAAGAACCAGGAAGAAACGGTGCAACAGTCCTCGAGTGCAGAAACGGCAGAAGGATGCCTGCTGGTGTACAATCCCTCTGCGTATTTCCGATCCGGAGCAGAACGCTCTGTCGTTCAGAAAGGGTTTCTTGTGGAAGAGGAAAAATTCCATCCCATGCGAAGTGCTGGATTCAGAAAGCATATGATTGGTTCTTCACGCCACTTATCCGTGTCCCAGCTTGGATTTGCTTTCAACAGAGACAAAGCTGATAAATTGCAGAAATTTGATCCTGATGTTTCGACCGGTTTAAAAAGGGACACTCGTGCCTTTCAGAGATGTAGACCCGAGTACAGCATGATGACCTATGACGCGTCTCGGCATCCTCCTGCTATTCAGATTAAAGATGGCTTGTTACTGCTTCATAAAGTTTCCTTGATGAAAAACGCTGACGCCTCAAATATAGCTCATTTTATTTGCGAACTTGGCCGCTTGGAACCTGAGCAGACCGTGACGATCAGAGGCAACATGTGGTTTTCCAAGCTGCTGCGCTACAGTGTGGAGAATCTGCAAGATTTCACACTTCTACAGCTGATCGAGGTTTTGGGTGCCTTTGTGACACTGGGATTGTCCCACCACCACAGCATACTGGATTTATACGAAGCCGAATTCAGCCGGAGGACCAATGAGATGGAGCTGCACCAGCTTCTGCTCGTGGCTGATCTGTGGCGATGCCTTGGTCGGTCAGTCCCGCAGTATGTGGGCAAATTGTGTGACTGCATTAGCAAGCATTTTAACCAAATGGGTCCACCAGAGCTGGTCCAGTTTGTGTATATACTAGGAGAAAGTCGTCAGTGCCCCACATTTGTGCTTCAGTGTCTAGAAGGTATTGTAATGCGCCATCTAGAGGAGCTGAAGGGGGAAGAAGTGGGTGCTATTTGCTTGGGTCTGTTTAAAACTCAGAACTCGCTCTCAGAAGGAGCACTGCGCAGGCTTGTGGACCAAGCTTGTGTGGTTGTTAAAGAAATGAGTGACTTCGGGATCGTGAATGTGATGAAGTTAATGAGGTTCAGTCACCTGGATCACCTTCCTTGGTTGGAGATGCTTAGCTCTGAAGTGCCCCGTCGTGCTCCGCAGATGGCCGTCCAGGGCCTCATGCACATTGCTTTGACCTGCTCTGCACTGCATTACCATGATGATGGTGTTCTCCTGGCTGTAGCAAAACACCTACCCCATTTACCATCTCAATACAGGAGCAAAGATGCTGCTAAGCTTTTGTGGGCGTTTGGCAACCTGGGAATCCTTCCAAGCCAGTGCCCCAGCTTTCACCCTCGACTCACAGAAGCCCTGCGAGATCGAGAGTCAGAGTTTCGCAGCTACCCCGAACACCTTGTAACAGCTCTGCTTGGCTTGGCGTTTGTTGGGCAGTTCCCTCAGGATTTGTTGAGTTTGGCTTTAACCCCCGAATTCACAAATCAAGTCTCAGGATTGATCGATTTGAAAAAGGATCTTTTCACTCTCGACGGAACAGTTGCGATCGAGCTGCCCGGATGGACCGGGCCAAGGTTGAACCCAACAATTCAGGAGGAGGCGACCAAACAGTTATGGGACTTTGCCCAGGCTCAATTGTGTCAGAAACCAGAGGTTCTAGAGGCCGAGGCTGTTCTCCAGGAGCTGCTGGGAGGAGAGGTGTTTGTGCACAAGCGAATGATCCTACCACATGTGCGTTCTATTGACCTCGAAGTGCACTTGGATCCCAGCGGAAATCCTCTGCCTGTCGCGTCTGAGTCTTATCAAAGCCACTATAATCCAGACAAGGATTCTTTTTGCTTTCTGGATAGAAAAGAAATGCACACAGGAGTTACCCTGACTGATGATCTGCTGGTACAGTTGACCAGTGGCAAAAAAACAAAAACGCCAGCAACTTTGTCCATTCAGCAACCGGTTCTGCGTCCTGTGGAGGCATCAAGCAAAAGAGAAAGTATTCTGAGGGTGGGCATTGACCTGACTGATGATCTCCTGCATGCGATAACAAAGCGGCAAGAGCAGTCTTCCGTCCACAGCCATGCTGCCTCAACTACTGCCCGGCTTGCGGTTCAAGTGACTAGTAGAAACCATTATTGTTACAGGACGCAGCGGTTAACCGGGTTGTATGCACTGAAGAGGAGGCAATTAGCTTTGACAGGGTATACAGTTGTAGAAGTGCCACATTGGGAATGGATCCCATTGCTTCGACGCTCTCTCGCCGAGAGACTTGCTTACATGCACTGTAAAATCTTCAGTAGTTTTGACTCCCTAACTAGGAAATGATTTCTGATTGGTCATCTCCAAGTGCATTTGATTCTTATTTGGGAATGTGAGCCACAATTTTGACTTGTGTATGTATATATATATAATAATAATAAAAAGTGATTTAATGTTTGTTTAATAAAATTGTACATTATTATTTAGACTGCATAGTTTTCCTTTATTATTTCCTTGTTATTCCTCTTCACCATTAATGTTGTGAAAACCAATTAGTGCCTGTTATCACGTATGCTATAGGAGCTATAAACCTTCTTACTCCCTGACGCACATCACCACCGCCCCTCTTTTTTATAATTTATCAAGAGATATAATATATATATATCACAAAGCCCAAACTTCTGTCCATATGAATGTGTCAAATTGGCCAGAAAAACGTTTCTTTTTGTCTAATACAATTGTGGATGTAAACTTTTTCACTGTCCAAAAATCCATTAATACATGCGTGAATTGATCTAAATGGAACACCTTATAATGGGGTAAAATAGATCAGCTGGTAAGGACTGAGCTGCCTAAACTGGTTAGATAGAAGCAACTGGTACAACATGAGCATCGACTCGAATTTTTACAATTCGTTTGTGTTCTAATGTAACATGAATCAGTAACCGCTGCTACTGGCAACTAAAAACTAGACTAGAAAACGTGCTGCTGTTTTATGAGTGGATCCTATTTCACTGCACACTTCCTGAAGTCAACACATACATTGGTAATGTGAAATGCCAAGTCAGCACTCCTGCGTGGCCTTCAGAGAAGCGTATGTACAGTATTGCACATTTTGTGCATGAAACGTGCCGTTGTGCTCGTCCTGCCACGCTATACATGATCAGAATGGGATCACGGCTACTGCCGCAACCTTGATGCCTCCGACAAGCCGTGGCGTTTTGTAGCTAAAGAGAAGAAGGGCATTGAGAGAGAACATCTTAGAGACATGCCAAGGTATACAAGGTCAACCATGTCTCCTGCAACATGTGGAATTAAACATTATATACATTTAAGTAGCAAAATATTTAAGGTTCAATGGTCTGAAGCTGTGATTGATTTTTGCAGTTCCGTTTCAAACATTGCATAAGAATCCAAACATTTGACATGTTGCCTGTTACTTTGAGGGAAAATATTTTACTTCTCATGGATTCTCAGCTCAGACAAAACCACCAAATGTGCATCCACCACAGGAGGCAGAAGATCTGACCCAAGAAGAAAAATGACCCTGGAGTTCTGGGTATGTTTTACAGATTTCAACAGATACATGCGAATAAGTGATAATGCATTTAATAATGTGATTTCGTCTCTCGTCTCTTCAGATTACACTCTGGAAGCCTTTTTCATGCTGATCATCATAGTGCTCGGAGCAGGAGCTTTTATAAGAAGTAAGGAGAGGAAATGGTACTGGAAAAACTATCCGGGTTTAAAGGTGCGGTTTGTTGAGATTGGTGAAGGGCTAAGGTTAAATTCTTGACAGGGATAAACGTTCAGATACTATGGAAGGTCATGGGGTGAAAATATAAGACAATTTGGCATATGATTGTAGGAAAATAATACAGGAAGTTGGAATTAGTTACCACCTAATTCATATTTTCCAATAATTATAACACAGAACTGGAAAAACAAATTGTGTATAATTTGTTTAATGTTGTGCAAACTGCATATGTCTGTCGGGTAAATTATTATTATCAGAGATTTACTTTTTATTGTAAATATTTATTATGTTAATATTTTATTAATCAGCATATAGTTTTTGTCTCTTTTTTTTTAATCGTTAAATCACTAATTATATACAACTAGTTATTGATACTGAATATTCCAGTTATGTAAATGCTAAATGGTTTAAACATTTATTTAGTGCAGACTGTAAGTGTAAATGCAGTATAATTTTCAAACTTCATAGGGAGCATCAAAATTTCATCATCACTTTTTCATGGTTCTTGATTTTCAAAAATTTTATGCACATAAGTGATGGTGGATTTTTATCCAACAGCAAATACTGTGACTCCAGAAGCCTAAAACTGAAGATGCACCAGGAACAGAGGGCCCACGAGCAGGAAGTGTGTCGGATCAACCTTCTGCAACTCTGCCTGTGACCTCGCTGATGAGAGCAGAGGACAGACTGATAAAGAGGAATCCTCTGGAAAACATACCACCACAGCTGAGAAAGAAGACGACAATGCCATAAAGAAAGACAGATGATTGGGTATTTTTCCTCCAGTAAGAATTTAATGGCGCTTTCCTAAACTGGATATTACACACGGTTTTATTTCGCTTCGTGATTTTTGATGACTCTTTCCATAAAAACACAGTTTGTCAATATTAATTGACTAATATTAATTTTATGTAACAAAAATATCAATAACATTTTTTTTTACTTTCCTTATGACAAGATATAGGGGAGGTGATAGATCACTAGTTACTCAGTGTCACTCTCTTGGGCCCCTGAGCAAGGCCCTCGACCCTGGGCTCTTACCCAAGCTTTCTAACATTGCTGGGATATGCAAAGAAAGTATTTCACTGCTGTAAAGTGCGTGCGACAAGTAAAAATCACCTTTCTTCTAAATAATTAATTACTAAATCTGATTTTTTCTTTCCATCCAGAAAAACAACATCCTCTTTATGCTAACGCAATATTAACTTTCTATAGTTAGTTATTGCACCATCTGCTGGTCATACAATGGAACTGCTACATTACAAAACCTACAAACTATTAAATATTACACGTAACTACTAAAATTAATAAATGTGTTATTAATGATGTTTTACATTAATAAACGTGCCTATTAATGTTAAACAATTATAGTAATTCACGACCAGTTGCTGTGGTAGAGTAGGAATGAAGCACTTGCTGTTACTGCAGAATATTGTAATAATAATTGTTTGTGTCCGGAGCTGATTATTTTCCACCCAAGCTGCTGCGTCGTCATCCTGGAACTTTCATTGTACAGCGTCATGTTATACAATTCGCCAAAATAACCCTTCAAGAGATCTTAAGAAAAATAAGACTGATTTTTTTTTATTAAAATGTATACATCTGAGCAGTGAGAGATTTTACAAGGGCAAAAAAAACAAACAAAAAAAAACAGATTTACAGTATCAAAATCAGTTCACAACGCACGCCATCATGCACATCATTCGAAACATTAAAACCGCCGTCTAAAACCAGGTGCAGGTCCAACGGTGTAATAGGGGAGAAAAAAAACGTTTCCATTAGTGAAACTTCAGTAATCACTGTCTGTGGTCTTAACTATCAGTTCCATAAAGACGTGACGGGACCGTCATCGCGGCCTGACGAGTTCCTAATTTATGCGATGAGAAGCCAAAACATGATGACAAGCGCTACAAACAGGAAGAGGCGGGACAGGAACTGCTCGTCCGTGTGCTGCGGTGTTCCGGGAGCTGCTGCAAACAGAAGAGGAAAACTTTTATTTATATTGTTATTTATATTTATCAACAGGCATCTTTATTTAGAAGGAGAATTAGGAGGAGTTTCTACAGAATTGTTATAATCGCAACATAAACGTATACATTATATGGAAAGGTATTGAGACACCTGGATTTTTCCAGCCATGTGCGGTTCTTCCCCAAACTATTACAACTGGTACCTCTAAATTGGATATGTTTTCTGAGAACATTCATTTTTCATTTACTTGATCTTGGAGATCAAACCCTGTTCCAGCATGAAAATGATCTCCTGCTGTAGAGCTCTTACCTCAACCCTATTCAACACCTTTGGCATGAATTGGAACGGCACCCCAGGCCTCCTCACCTCACCTACATCAGTACCTGACATTACTAACACCCCTATCCACAAGCACACTCCAACACCATGTGGAACATCTTCCCAGAAGAGTGGAGGTTTTTCTAATAATTATGGTCAGGTGTACACAAACCATTATAGTATATACTTTATCTTTATATTTTATCTACTTTTGAGACAAGCTCTTATTCAGAAACTTCTTGCCATATTCAGAAAGGTTCTGCTCAAGGGCCCAGCAGTGGCCCAGCTTGGTGGTGCTGGGATTTGAACTCACAACCTGATCAGTCCAACATCTTTGCCACTGAGCTTCCACTTCCCTTTCAAAACCATTATCCGTATGAGCATCCTATTCATTTTTTAATGCACAGTGAAAATGGTATTGTACCTGGAGGTGGTCTGCCATCGTTGATGTTGAATGCTGTGGCAAAAATTCCAAAGGGAAAAGCTCCGATACCGAAGGACATCTGGAAGCCGCCATCCCCGAAACCGAATCCTTGGAATCCCTGCAATAAGGAAGACCGACGTGAGCGAAAGACACGGAGGCTCTTGGAAAACTAGAACTTTTATTATTTAAAAAGTGACCAATTGTTTGTGACCAATATTTGATATGTAGATCGATTTCTCGTCTCTAAACCGTTTCTCGAGCGCGTTCTCTCAGCGGTGCTGCTGCTACGTGAACACGACGCATCGCAACACTATGGAGACCGAGGCGTGTCCTGAGAGTCACATAGAACACAGATTTACATGGCAGAGGTAGAGCTGCAACGGGAAAAGCACATCTGGTTTTATTTCTTTGTGTACTACAAAGGCGTGTTTGTGAAGGCGTCACACGTTAGAAGTCAGAAGGCGCTTGAGTAAACTTTCTTTCGGCTTCTCCCGTTAGGGGGCGCCACAGCAGACCATCCGCATGTTTGATTTGGCACGTTTTTACGCTGGATGCCCTTCCTAAAGCAACCCTCCCCATTTATCCGGGCTTGGGACCGGCACTAAGGCTTGTGCAACCCTAATTTCTAGGGTTGGTTCCCTGACCGGGAACCACTAGACCACCAGGGAACTATGTATGAATGAGATAAATGTCAGAAGGCGCTTGAGTAAATTGATGATTTGCCGTTTGCCTGAAACAAAGAAATAAAAACTACAACTACAATTAAGATTGGATGGTAGATGATATATAATTGTACGCTTCACCATGACCCTTATTTATTAAATTCTGCAATAAAATCTGAGCTTCAAAAATAAAATAAAAAAAAACATTTTACAACAGCGTTAAAGACAAACGGATCGTGATGCAACTTCAGACGCCGGGTGCCGTCATTACCTGAGAGGGCGACAAAAACGCCGCTTTCCCACTTCTCTCATAGGAGACGCCTGATAATGAGTCCCATTGGGGGACGGCGCTTTTCTTACTAATGAATTACTTACACGCTGGCATTACACTAACTGCCTTCCCCATGTAATAGTTTCATCACACGCGGCTAGTGCAACGAAGCCGGAGGTGTTGCAAAAGCTGCACACGCAAACCCATATTTCACTTTTTCTCACCTGGACAACAATAAAAACACAAGACACAAGAGACTCGGCGCTCCGGAATCACGTGGACATTTCAAAATCAGCATTCATTTAAGTAATGTACTTACGCCACGATTTTCAGGCTCGGGTCTCTGGCCTTGAGGTCTGGGAGGCGTCCTCTCTCTGAAAATCCCCAACGCAGGTGAACATGCCGGATAGATCATTTCTTAATGAATCTAATTCTATTGATAAAACGTTTACCTGGGATCCTGCTGACCCGTACTGCCTCGCCCGTACAGCGGGATCACTTTATCTCTGCTGATTCCCGCTTTACATACCGGACACACCTGTCTGTTCGGCCTCGTTTCCAGCCACTGCGATCAGAACGAGGATTTTAGAGACGGAAGAAACTATTATGGGTCAGAATTGCTCTGGTTTTACATACATTATATAGAAACGTACCTGATGCAAGCAAGGCCAGCTGCGTGGCAGAAATCATAGGGAAAAAGGAACAACTTGGGTTAATACGACGGGTTCGGATCATTTCGACATGGACGTAGATCGATTATTAGTGCTCACCAAAAGAGATGGCCACATAAGCTGATTACGGCGTCCTTGGAAGTGTCCAAGCAGATGTTACACTCGAACGTGCTGTCCTGGCTGCCGGTCTCTCCCTGCGATTGAGCGCCAGAGCCGCTCCCTGTGGTGTCTGTGGCTGAAGAGCTGGATGACTGAGGCTGAGGAGGAGGTTGGGATGGAGGAGGTGGAGGTTGGGATGGAGGAGGAGAAGCACTGGCCATGATGTTGTCCTCAACTTAAGGAACTAGAGTGAACTGCAGAAACCAAAGCAACAAATGATATTTATGACGGTATATTTATGGAGCATGGTTAGAAGATCATTAGGTGCATAGAAGAGAAATAAAAGACACGCAGTGGTTAAAATGCACTTTTTTATCTGAAGCATTAAAAACACACTATACTGACGATATAAATAGTATACATACTAGATTGGGTAATAGGATCACTGTTGTTACGCAGTCATAATAAACAACAAGTTAAAAAAATAAGTAAATAAATACATATATAATACTTTTTTTCAATCCACGAAGCAGCACTTTCGCCACAATCCCTTTAAATAACCAAACCAATGCTAGCGCTAGTTAGCTTCGAAGCTAGCCCTGTTATACAATCTACTAACCCACATGTTAAACACTCGTCCAATAACATCATCCACCTCACCTTTCATCCAACAGAAAAGCCCACAGGTATGAGAGGAGTTCGGACCCCCGACCGCCAGCTCGAACCCCTGACTTCAACTCTACCAGCCGCGAGCTGCGCTTTCAGCTGATTGCATCAAGCGACAACCCGGAAGCTGGGACACGTCCGAAACGTCATTGCGTCACGTCAAAGTATTGCGCGGGTTTCAAACGGAGATGTGGACTATGTGTAGTGCACTAGAAAGGGTGTCTGGTGTATACGCGCTATGTAGTGCACTTTAAAAAGGAGTAATAAGGTATTTGGGATTGACCTAACAAGTGTGTTCTAGATAGTGTTTGGGTTCAGTTGAGGAAAATGACGCAGTTTATGTTTGTACTGTAAAATTAGCTCTAATCTAATCGAATCGAATCGAATCGAATCTAATCTTATCATATCATATCATATTGTCTATACAATAATAAATGCTGTACATGTAAACACTGAATTGTTTTACAGCAATTTTGTTAATGAGCAAACAGTTAATGAGTTTGTTAACTTTGTGTGTGTGTGTGTGTGTGTGTGTGTGTGTGTGTGTGTGTGTGTGTGGTCGAATGGTTTGTGGAATCTGGACAGTCAGTCTGGACAAATAATTCAGAGCCTTTTTAAGGACTGCTGGAGAATGAAGGGTGGGTGTGAGGGGTGTGTGATCAGCCACAGTAATCAATCAATCAATCAATCAAACAAACAACCAATCAATCAATCAATCAATCAATCAATCAAGTAAATAAACTATTGTATTTATACAATATAATATAAACAATATTATTGATTAAAATATAATTATATTATATTATATTAAATTATGATACGATATTATATTGAATTATATTATATTATATTATATTATGATATATTATTATATTATATTATATTAGATTATATGGAGCATCAATCTATCAACCAACCAATAAACCTTATTTATTTACATATAATATAATGGTTTTATATAAAATTATATTATATTATTTAAAACAATCTTAAATGTTACCCTTTTCTTACTATAACACAAAATTTTGATTATATATTTAATGTGATTATATTTACATTATTCCTTTACCTAACAAATATGTAACACATGAACTGTTATATTTTTATAATCGCGCACACACACATCACACGGCGGTGATTCAGTAGAATAATCATTTGTTCATTTTTCTTTCTGTATTTTTATAAATAACAGACTTTACAGCAGATCATCAGCTATAGGGTTGTTCATATGCTGTAGATTGTGGTGTATTTTCTGAGCATAAAGAAACCCCCTGACCCCCTGCAGTCTCCATGTCCTTGTTATAATGCATAGGCCGGCTTCTCCCCCTCGTCACGTCCTTTGATCTGATGTGTGAGGAAGCGGTCGTTTGGGATTTAGATAAAAGATGACAAGCTGTGATGTGAGAAAAACGCCTGGGGGTGGGTCGTGTGTGTGAAGTGTGTGCTGGAGTGTGTCTGATGTTAGGGATTCGTTGCAGGGTGGAAGGGTGTGCTATGTTTTGTCACTTGGGTGCTACTGAATTCCCTGGCTGGCTTTTAGCCGACAGTTTCACCATGAAATCCCTACGATCATTCTTCACCCATTAAAAAGAAAATTGTGATTTGTTTGTAATCCATATTTAAATAATTAACATTAGCACTGGATTTTATTGTATAGCATACAACACAAATAGGCCTTAGATACCTCCATTAATTGACATGCAACTAATGTGGTCAACTTATTTGTGCTAAACATATAATATTGATTTTGTAGGGACAGAAATATTGCTATTATTAAATCTGCCAAGAAATAATTTCACTGTGCTGCATTGTACATGCGATATCTAGCTATTTGTCTATTACAAACAATTACTAATTTATTAATACAGTACATGGTTTAATCTGATTATTTTATGAATTAAAGACTGGATAAAACCCTTTATAATGTAAAACATGTTATTCAAACTCTATAAGTAAGACTAAGTAACATTAGGTGTTAATTTGCTTCTCTGTAGGAAATGCGTTTGCATGAATTTATCATAGAAGCGCTGCAATGACTCTTTTACAACACAAGAGGGCGACAAATACGATCCCCCAGAGGTTCAGTGCTTTCACGAGGACTATTTATTGTTACATAACTATGGACCATCTAGAACCAGACACAGCTAAATACAGGATCTTCTTCATTACCAAACAAACAATCAGAAAAAATAAATAAACAGAAAATATTTGCATTAATAATTAAGTGCAGAAAAAGTGCAAAAATGTGTGCATTATCCACTTTCTACCTGGAAAAATGTCATCTGTTCAATTGTTATTCTTTATATATGTTTTTCACAATAATTACATCCATCTGCAATATACGACTATTTGATATGCTTTCTTTTTTTTATCTGTAAGGGTATGCACAGGTTTGGACTGCAAATGGTCCTAGCATGTATTTCCAACAACAACAACAACAATAACAATAATAATAACAATAATTATTATTATAATAGGAATAATAATAATAATTGTAGCCGTAGCATTTATTTAATTGTTTTAAAATAAGAAATTGCTAAATTGTGGGCATTAGAATTTGTGGGCATGTTCAATAAATACTGTTATTGTGATAAACAAAAGCTAACGCACTTATTATTTTACTTACTTACTTATTAATGTTTTTAAGCTCTAATAACAGTAATAGCAACAGGAGTAATAATAATGATAATAATAATAATAATAATAATAAAAAAGAATAATAATAATGAGTGCATTATCTTTTGATTTTAATTTTTATTTATATATATATTGTTATTATTAATAGTAGTAGTATTGGAATAATAATAGTAATAATAATAATAATAATAATAATAATAATAATAATAATAATATTTGGCATCAAACTAAAATTTTTTTTTAAATAGTGTGTATAGTATTAGCAAAATTGTATAATGTCCAGAGATGGTGCAGATACTCATGCTGTAAGAGACTCTGGTCAAAGTTGAAGTTCTCACTACACTTTTTCACTCGAGTTAAAGAAGTTTGTGTTTTGACGTGTACTTTAGTAAAAAGTAGTCATTATTACTACCTGTTTTAGTGTCATGCTGGTTCCTGAACCTCACATTAATATATTCAAACAAAACAAATTTCTAATGTTGTTCTCTAATGAATGTATTCAGGCAGAAGATCCACCATGCAGAACACAAGCAGAGAAAAGAGGATGATGATGATGATGATGATGATCAGGTGATCAGGAATTTCTCTTCCCACCTGGCATAAATAATGTGACATTCACGACTGTGTTGAAGATAAAAAAAAAACAGGAAGTGAAACGTCACGGCCGACGGGGCGTGTCCTGCTTCCCGCTGCTCGCTTTATGACGTCACGAGCGTGTCGTAAAGCAGGGTCGAGGCGCGAGGAGCGAGAAATGACGCGAGGCTGGGCGGGGCCGTAGGCGGGGAGGGGATTGTCTCGATGTGGGCGTGTCGCGGGGAGGAAACGGGGCGTGGCCTGTCCGCTGGGTTCCGTCTGTGTGGTTGGTTGCCAGGCGCTGTAGAGGGTCACTGCGTGGGAAGTGCTGAAATCTCACAGCGTCACAGCTTTCGACACCATCGCGGCAGCTCGGCTTCAGACCTGACTCAGCCCGGGGATCCGGAGGAGTTCATGTGGGAAAGTTACAGCGAACGGAAGGAAGGAAAGAAACAAGCCGGATTGCTTTTGCGTGTCGCGAACTCGGATCGGTGTCCCGTGTCCCTGGTTCTATTTCATCTACAGGATCTGTCATCTACCGGAGGCTAACAGGAGCTAGCTTAGCGCTAGGGTGGGCCATTAGCAGCCACTTTTGGCTCACGTCGCCGGGGTATCAGTCCCCCTGATCTGCACGCCAAAGTCTACTAGATGATTATGGAGAGGAAGAGGATCGACTGCCCGGCTCTGCCACCGGGCTGGAAGAAAGAAGAGGTGATCCGGAAGTCGGGACTCAGCGCTGGCAAGAGTGATGTTTATTACTACAGGTAAAGTGAACGAGAAACAGTTTACACTCACACAAAAAAGTAGGGGTGCCATTACTTTTGGACGTTGCACCTCTCAGGATATTTGACTCACCTACACTTTTCACGTCTATTGATAGACCGAACATCCCAGTTTACTTTCTTCGTGTCCTTTTTTTTTTCCGCATCATATCCTAAAAATGTCCTTATAAAAATGTCCTAAAAAAAATTTCCTTATAAAAAGGTCCTCATAAAAATGTCCTTATAATGACTTTTAAATAAACATTTATAGTAAAACACAAACATACACCCAGAACGACACCGGTTCTGGTTCTGATATATCCGTCTGTCCCGTGCCATACGACGCTTTCGCTCATCATTCAGTCTCGAACATCTCCGACCCTCATCCTATCGTCACGTGAACAGTCGAAGAATCTTTTCGTCGGCTGCTTTCTACCTCGATTTTATTGTTACAATTCTTCGTCCCGTCAAACTTTTTGTCACTGTACGGTTACGCCCGAAGAAGTCTGTTCCTGTTATCCGTCGCGCCTTCGTCCTTGTCTCTGCTGACACTGGAGACTCCTTCCTTTTCCCTCTCGTTAAACAATACACGTCCGACACGTGCTCGTCGTATACGTCTTCGCAGTAACGATAACGTGTCGATACGGCGTTTCGATATAACGGTGCGTTTGTGGCCGGGCTGCTGACGAAAAGAAATGATAACTCTATATAACATCTTCACACCAATCAGTCGTGTGGTAAACGATGTCCCGATTTCACCCCGGGATGACCACGCCCCAAACTTCCATATCACGTGACTGGGTGTGTCCCGCAGTCAGCTCGCCAGCTCTCCACGCCGTGAATGGTGTAACCCATCAAGGAGCCTGACTCACTGATACACGGATGACTCAGTATCTGGTTACATGAGCACGTTCTGAGGAAACGGACCTTCTTTTGTGGCCGTTGTAAAAAAAAACGGGAACGTATAAAATAACGGTAGTAAAAACGGAGAACGCCGTCTAGAGTCGCGAATCGTTTGAAACAGATAATACGCTAGTTGCGTTTGTAGAGTTGATGTTCGTCCGCCATTTTCTTGTTTTAGGGGGGAGACGTTTCAGAAAGTGTTACATCGTTAGTCTTTTCAGAGATCCAGCGGACTGGAAAGATTTTACGATCGTTACGATCACCGTTCCACTCCCGAATTTCTCTTTATATCTCCGCCGACAATATCTGTGAGACATATAGAACGATTCTTTAAAAACGAAGAACCGAGCAAGAACGCTCGCAGGACCGTCGACCTCCGGGTGTATCCGCTTGCGCTTTTAACGGCACACGTGGGTGCGATTTGGTGCGAAACCTGTCGACTCACCGCTGGCACACAAACGTACTGGAACGTACAGGAAATGGCAGCCCAGGTAATCGGCGCACACGTGCCAGAAAATAAAGCTGAAGTCACCGGCGTGGTCAAGCTCATTTCCTCGCTTCACAGACCGCCATTGTTCTTCACTTCTCATCTTGGAAAAAAAACAAAGGAGTGATCGAATACGCCGATGTACGTCGTGCGCTTTGGGTCCGGACACACCTCGGGAACGACGTGGCGTTAAAATAATCCTGACGATTTTATACTTTCGTATCAGTATTTAGTATTCGGGATCAGACTTTTGTTTCCGGGACGAAATCCGACGAGGCGGTTGGAGGACGACGTTTTCCGGTCGGGAATAAACCCCGCCGTATACGTCGAACCTATAAAACGAGTGATTTCTTTGCGCAGTCGCGTCAGGAAAGCCGCCTTCCGTGCGTGTTTTTGTGCGAAGCGAGTGCTGATCTACTGATAGCGAGGGCTTTTGGTGTACCATCACTTCCTGTGTGGGTGTCCCCGCGTCGAATCGCTGCAGGCCTCTGGTTTGCAGCCGTGACCGACCTTTCCTCTGCGACCTCTCTCCCTGTTCGGTGCGCTCTCCCTTCTCTTTCCTCCTCCGTGTTTCAAACGACATTTCCTCCTTCTTCCTTCACGATGCACCAAGATGACACCTTTTTTTTTTTTCTTTTTTTTTTTTGTTTGTTCCTGCTCTGATAGATTGATGATAGTTTTTTTTATTTATTTTTTTTTTTACAGCGCTGCAATAAGCAGAACAAAAGCCGTGAAGTGCCTTTCTTTCTTTCTTTCTTTCTTTCTTTCTTTCTTTCTTTCTTTCTTTCTTTCTTTCTTTCTTTCTTTCTTTCATTCTTTTTTTTTCTCTCCTCCTCTCCTCGCTCTCTTCACGAGTCAGTGGTGTTCGCGCGCGGGGTGGGGGATGGGTGTTTGCCGCGGCTGGTTCTGAGGTGCCGTGATGGCGAGGGGAGGCCTGTAAACCGATCCGCCGACATTGGTGGCGTGGTTTCTACTAGGTGGCGTGCTGTGGTGCGGCGGCGGGGGAAGGAACGTCCATCAGCTTCCTGGTGTCAGGAGCGTCGCCGTTTCCAAGCCGCTCTTGTATTAACGGTACGTTAAGCCCGAACCGATGCTTCGGCGATCAACCTTGTACGCGTTCCCAAGACGGGTGACTGCAATGCGTCCTGCTGTTCAGGCAGACGCTTAGTCAAAAAGGGTGTGGAGCGTGTGTGGAAAACAGGGTGTGGAGCACCGAGGATCTGGCCGAGCTTCTTCCTTTTGGTTTGCACAAGATGCTCTGCTTGTCAGAACTCCATTCACTGCGATGGATACATCGGTCCGTTGAGAACGCACTATTTATCGGACCAGGAAACACTCTCGCTGCAAAAGCAGAGGCTGTTCGATGACGGTGTTTTTTTTTTATTTTATTTTTTTATATATCCTGCTTTGACCGACGTCGACGTGACGCTTGACCAGAAGTGTTCTCTTCCATTTTTTATTATTTATTTTGAAAGCCAAGCCGTTATGTAACCAGATGGAGGCATAAACTAATGAAAAACAATAACAGGAGAACTGCACAAGTTGTACTTCTGCCTTTCAGAACATGTTGTACCTTTCGAAGTCAGAGATTGCACACACACACACACACACACACACACACACACACACTCACACTCACACTCACACACACCTGAGATATGTGATGAGTGTGCAGGAAGTGCTTTCACTTCTCGAAATGACCCAGGTGTCGCTGTGTAAAGGACCACGGATTACTGCGAAATAACCAAATTATTATGTGAAAACAGGAACCCATTTCCCTCAGCGTTCTTCATGTCCCAGTCTCATGGAAAATCTCTTATGCAATCTGCAGTCCGGATTGAAACGAGGCACGGAAAAGGATGGAGTTTCTACATTTGAGAGAGCTTCAAGTACTATAGGATTGACGAACAAAATAAACACAATTACACTAACGCCTTTCAATTACGTCACTTTTCCATCAGCTTCAACAAGCCAGTTATGGATGCGATAGACGGTGGAAAGAGAAACAGGAGGCTCACAAAAAGCATCTTCTACAAATAAATGTCAGTCTGTAAACACTTGTAGATCAAATCAAATATTTTTGAGGTCTCCAAACGAGCTCTTAGTGTTTCACCGCTTCAAGTTTCAGCGCACGACACGTCAGTTATTAATACGGTTAAAATACTCCTCGCTATGACGAGACTGACTTGTCCATGCTAATCCGGATAAATCCCAAATCGTCTGAGATTCCATCTAAAAACGAACCGCGTCCACACTTTCATTTTCAATTGTTTCCCAGAAGTTGCTCATCCACACCGAAACGCTTGAAAAACGCTTTGCGTCCCTGTAGTGCGCACAAACAAAACGTAAGACGATTCGACCCCCGTTGTTTCCGTTTGTTTACTTTCCGGCTCTTTGAAATGTTGTGCCAACGTCTTCAAACGCGGCATCGTTTTTTTCCGAAAGCCTCAGTTTTTCACGGTCCACACGCCGTTTTCAAACTTCGGAAAGCGTTTTTTCAAAAAAACTGCGTTTTTGTTTACTTAAAACGCCGTCTCGGTGGAGACTGAAAACGACAACTGAAAACGAAAACGAATTCGTGTGGCCTTCGATTTGAACGAATCAAAAAAGGCTACAAGTATCTGGTGTTTCGGAAGCCGTGTGAGTCAACAGCGCATATCGGAGCACGTCAGCTGAACTGAATCTCACGTGAACTGTGATCATTTTTCCTTTTTTTTTTTCTTCCAGATCATTGTGAGATCTTTTTTTTTTTTTTTTTTTTTTTTTTTTTTTTTTTTTTTTTTTTTTTATTTTTTTTTTTTTTACTTTTCGTGCTTTACGTTTAATTAAAATAAAAACGATTCCTCTTCCACGCCAATGACATCATCGATTCTTCCTGTCGCGTTCCATTTAAAACCAGTAGACCAGTCGATCTTTCTTTCGGCTGAGCTCGACAGATCAGCCGAAACCAGCAATCATCTACAGTCTCACTTTCCACTTCCAAACGTACCATGCCATACTTGCGTCCCTGTGATGAATTGAATTATGCTTCGTACCCAGAAAGCGAAGCCAGGAAAATGTGGGCGGGGCTAAAATAAAGAGAATAGGGAAGCTAACATCGACACGCAGACATCCTCATGTAATGTCTCGTTTGCAAAAAAAATTTAATCAGACGGCTTCCTGATTTTTCCTGATTTCTTTTACCAGAAACATTCCACAAAAATTAGAGGCACACAATTGTATAGTATGCGCTAAGGTGAAATTGTACCTTCATTTGAACTAGGAGACCCAAACCCCATGATCCAGCTCCATGATCCAGCTCCATGAAGATATGGTTTGGAGTGGAAGATCTCCTGCTATAGAGCTCCAATCCTATTGAACCCCTTTGGGATGACTTTACTAAACACCATTGTGGCTACATGAATCTTCACAAATCTCCATAATCACACTTCGAAATCTAGTGGAACATCTTCCCAGAAGTGTGGAGGTTATTATTACAGCAAATGAGGACGAAATGTTGAAACACTTTTTATGTCCCTATAGTGTATGTTTTGTGATGGTAAAGTAACACACACACACACACCGGGATAACCTGGTATACGGGGACGTGGTAGCTTAATGGATACAATTTTGGACTTCTGATCGGAAGGTCATGGGTTTAAAATTCCACCACCACTAGGATGCCAATGCTGGGCCCTTAAGCCAGGCCCTTAACCCTTCATTCCTCAGCTGTATAATGCCATAAATGTAAATTTAAATGTTTTTTGCTGAGTCATGCCATTTTTTTAAATTTTATTTATTTTTGTTAACGTTGGCATAACACCGTTGTCCAGATAAAAACCTGTGCCTGGATTTAGCATTTTTATCACTTCCTGCCTAAACTCCTCCGTCTTATTCCTCGTCCTCACAATCTTTCATCCCTGGGCCGTCACCAAAAAGTCTCACAACATGACTCGAATGTAATTCTCGGTATCATTTTGAGAACAAAACGCCATGGTTTATTGTGTCGTTAATCACAAACCAGTTCTGTCGCCAGGATCTTGGATACAGAGGTGCTCATCGTGCTCATCGCACACGTCCGTGAAGCATTATTCAAACTTCATTTCCTGTTTTTACGCTCTGAACGCTCTGACAGCGCTACAGCGACTCAAGGATTTTTTTTCTTTTGAGCCCGTAAAAAACCACCACGACCTTGTGTGCATGCTCGTGTGCTTGTACAGCTCGCTCTCATTAGGTGGGTTTCAATTAAATTCAGCGCCGCTTGCTTCCTCCTCAGCATCCGCAGGGTTGCGTGAGTGTGGGGTTTTTCCCTACTTACTGGCAAGAGCTGGTCAGCCATTACACAGAGGCCAGTCATCGCTTCTCAGAGCTCGGCTTGGGCCGTCCAGTTCCTGACCGCTCACCGTGGTTCTGAATTAGGACGCTTTTTTTTTTTTTTTTTACTGACTCACTCAGGGTTTGATTTATCATCTAAAATCATCTCTTCCAACCATTTCATTTCTCTACTGGTGGAAAAAAAAATGTGTTTCGGTTTTCTGTAGTTTCTACCAAAAAACATGAGTCTCATCACTGGTCACCAGTCGTCCACTCGGCATGTTAGAAGAAAACCGGAGAACCCTGAAGTGACAACCCAAGCAGATACGAGGAGAACATGCGAAATTCAATCGGAGCGCAGGCCCGAACGCTGGAGCTCCGTGGCTGTAGCAATGCACCACCGGTTCAACTGGTATAACTGCTGATCTTTAATAGACCTGATTAAACTCAGTTTCATGTTGTAGATCTAAAAAAACGAAAAGCTGTGTGGCATCATTGATAAATATACTGGCTTTTCTTATGTAGTGCGCATTTCCTCTTTCTTTTTCTGTGTGCCTCTTTGACAGTGGTTGTGTGTGGACGTGACGTTCCTGACCTGCTCTGGTCTGACGCAACGCCATTGTCCTTGGCCTCGCCTCTCCGATTCAATCATACGCGTCACCAACCCTATCGCTCTTGGCTCTTTTTCTGATCGGGAAAGCAGATCCCTCTGTAGGATCTCCCGGAGCGTATTTAAGGCCGAGTGTCTGTCAGTGTTCTGAATAGAAGGCGTTTTTATAAACACCTCTACCTTTGGACCACTGGGCAGAATAACATGGCTGACTAATCCCTTAAGGCCTTATGGGAAACGAGCCAACTGCGTGCTTCCTGTTTGTGTTGACTGTTGAATCATGAATCCCTCTGGGCTGAAGTGATTTGCCTGCTGCGCTTTTACTGAGTCATTCCTAATAAAGACAATAAATTCCAAGGCCACACTCGAAAGTCTCTCGGGGCTCGAATTCTCCTACTCTGACTCGTATTGTGTATATATAAGTGCTGTACCTTATCGCATTACATCACGTTGTGTTGAATCAAATCGAACCGTATCTCATCGGTAGCTGCTTCATATGTATCTTCAATGTATCGTATCGTTGGTTACTTATCGAATCGGGTCGGAGTTATGGAGATGCACATCCCTATTATGTATAAGCAAATATATGCATGTATATATATGCAGTCCGATATAAAACGTCGTCACGGTTACCATCCTGAATTGGGGTTTTCTAAAAATATAGAAATGAATACGTTACGCTTGAAGGGCCTTGCTCAAGGGCCCCGCAACGATAGCTCGGTGATGCTGGGATTCGAACTTCCGCTTCAATGTCCAACGACACGTTTGTTAAATCCGTTGTATTATCAGCATGTAGTATGACGTCTGTTTGTGAGAACAACATGGCCTCACCTGCATCTTGTTATCGGACTCGAGCTTTCGCCCGGAGGAGCTGATTCGTCTGTGAAGATGTTGCTAACACACACACACACACACACACACACACACACTGACCCACGGATGATAAATAATTGAGTACTCGGTGGATCTCGCTCGGCCTCTCTGCTGCTCTGCTGGTTTATAGGGAATTTACGTTTCAATGTTTCTGACTCGAGTTTGTATAGAACGTAAACAACAACATGCACCCAATTCTGTGATAAAGATTACTATTATCCACTGTCTGTTCGTGTGTGTGTGTGTGTGTGTGTGTGTGTGTGTGTGTGTGTGTGTGTGCGTTGCTCCTGCTGTCTTTAAGCTAGTGACACTCTTGCATGCTCTTCCTCTCTCTCATTCTTTTTTTTTTTTCTCTTTCTCTTGCTTTCTCGCTCACCCCTCCCCCTTTTCGCACAGCGTAACCACACTGCTCGTCGCCTGGTTGGCCTACGCCCTTTTAACGGCACAGCCGACTCCCACTGTGCCCTCCGGGAAGTGCCCTGGAGGCTCGTGGATCTTACCCCGAGCTTGGGTTTAGGTCGCAGTCGCACAGAGGAAGGGCTCAGTGATTTATTCCAAGGGATAGCGTCGGCTTCTAGGCCTCACGCCGCGTCCATATGGCCGTGCGTTTCTGTTTGAGAAACTTCACCCTGTGACTTCGCTCACACTGCTGCTTTTTCACGCCGCATAATGAAGCACTGTGCGTGCTGAATTCCCAAAAAATAATAATACACACAAAATATATATATATATATATGTGTGTGTATATATAAAATATATAATTTTTTCCCTGCTCTCGCTGCCTTTGGATGCAAGCTTGTCTGCCGTGAGTGTCTATGTACACGCATGTGGTTTTCTCTGTCATTCGCTCGGTCTTTCTTTTTGACTCATCCTCTGACTCATGCGCTCCATAGGTAAGCCTTAAACCCGCGGCTCGGCCTCCTGCACAGTCATTTCGTCTCGAGCCTGCTCAACGGAGCGACCCGAAAAGCGAAACACGCTCGCAATTCCATGTAAAAGTCCTCGTTGAGAATCATAATCTACATATAATTATAATGCTGCATCTTTTATACTTCTGGAGCGCTTTATGACACGCACGCACACACGCACGCACGCACTCACGCGCTCAAACGCAGTCGTGCCACCTGATAGGCATCTTGCCACCATGTTAACTGCTGCGTTGCGGCTTTGCAGCTCTCGACACTCTCGCCGAAGTGTAACCGACGAACCCCGTTTGCTGGTTCATGCTCCTTCGAGGTGGCAGTTAGAGAACAGGGGCGACCCGTTGCCGTGGGTAGATATCGCTGCGTCTGAGCACGTCCGCGTCAGGGTCAGCTGGGTCGCAATTTGCATGTCGCCATGGATTCTAAATGCAAATGAGGTCCCATTAAAACAAACAAACAAATAAATAAATAAAAAAAAGAAACCCAGACGTGGCAAAATGCTGTTTTTTTTTTGGGGTCTTAATTTCCAGTTAAAAGATCTATTCCATGTAAATCACGAATCAAATGGTCTAATCAGTAATCAAACACAGCCATGGGGCCAGGATCAACAGAATATTTATTTCTCTCCTTCCCGGATCTGATCCAGATGGTCTTCTGTAACCGTCCCTGCTGTAAAGGAGGGGTCACGTCCTTTGCCTTTCCTCGTCTCGCGTACTAAACCGAGCCGGATTACCGATTCGTTTTTTTTTTTCTTTCCGAACTTGTCGAACAAATAGTGTCGAAGGAGGCGTGGCTTAAATTTCTGTCTTTTTACATTATAAAGCACGAGAGATGCGGACGAGAGTTTTTACTTATTTATTTTTTTACCTTTACGTGTCGCGTCACGATTTATATACCCGTTAGTCACGTGCCGTGAGTCACACGTTCGGGGATACCCTTGAGGTCTGGCGGGGATTAGGACACACCCTTTTTCCATATTTTATGTATTTTCTGGAGAATTAATGTCATTTATTTTTTTTGGTTTGTTTCTCACCGTTTGCGATGTTTCTCTTTTTTTTTTCTTTTCTTTTCTTTTTTTTCTTTTTTTTTTTTTTTTTTTACAGTCCATCAGGGAAAAAGTTCCGTAGCAAACCTCAGCTGTCCCGATACCTGGGGAACGCGGTGGACCTGGGATGCTTCGACTTCCGGACGGGAAAGATGATGCCTAGCAAAATGCAGAAAAACAAACAGAGGCTTCGAAGCGAAACTCTCAGTATGTCGAAGGTAAAGACACGCAGTGGCGCTCGGGACTAACCGGTCGTACAGATTTCAGTTTTATTACAAGCATGCACGGTGCTGTCAAAAGTATTGGGACGCCCGATTTTATTATTTTTTTCCCCACCTGTATGTGATTCTTTTATTACTAAACTGGAGCTACACACGTTTGTACAGGATGCATTTGGATGCGGCAGCACTTGAACTAGGAGAGCCAAACCTGTTCCAGCATGACATTTCTCCTGTGCACAAAGTCAACCCCATGAAGATGTTCTTAACATGGAATTGGGACCTTGATTGCACTTTACTAACACCCTGAATACAAGTTAGCTAAATGCAATCGCAATCAAATCCACAAAATCCAGTCATCTTCCCAGAAATGTGGAGGTTCCTATAGGAGCAAACAGGGGCTCGATGTCGACCGAGATGTTCAAAAAAGATGTTATGATGTTATGCTCAGGTGTCCACAAACATTTGTCCATGCAGTTAGATAGACAACACATAGAAAGACATAAGAGCTTTTAAATTCGTTCAACTGGAATAAATGAAATGCTCGAGAAACCTTTTTTCTCGGCTCCAGGGTTCCATCCAGAGCTCAGATTTTTGTCTCTGCGATGAGACACCTGTTCTCCGGGTTTCATCTGGGTTCTCGGGTTTCCTCCCACACCCTGGGAGTTACAATTGCAGTGCTAGATTGAGAATTGAAACATGTTGCAGCTAAAAATACTGCCAGAGAGTGAATATTAGCAGTAGCGCCACACTATACATTCATATCTTGAACCACAGAGATTCTTTAATGTTGCAGGATGATATACAGGAAGTTTGATGATGTGTGTGTGTGGTAGTCATGTGCACTTTTGCACTTCTTGCACCATAGTGTGTGTGTGTGTGTGTGTGTGTGTGTGTGTGTGTGTGTGTGTGTGGTTTTTTTTGTGTGTGTGGTTGTTTAGATGCCAGCAGCTGCCCTAATCATTGTGTCACCCCGGCTGAGCAGATAACAGCAGAACTCATTCGTGTCATGCAGGATCTGGCACACTGTCAAAGAGAAAGGGAAAGAGGAAAAAGCACAAAACGGAAGCTTCTAGAATGCCCCGACAAGACTGCTACTCTCTTTCGCTTTGAGAAGAAAAAATAATCGAGCGTGTACCGTTCAGCCCACTAGTTTTTTTTTATTTACATGAAGCAGATCTCTGCATTTTTTTTTTCTTCACCGTACACACCACACGCATGACCGATCCATTTCTGCGCTTGTTACGCAACACACAATAAGAAGATATGAGATTGGTACTCCAGAAATTGTGCAGTCGAGTTTCTGATGGATAGTCGGGTCACAAAGATGTACATCAATCAGGCAAAACATTATGACCACCTGCCTAATATTGGGATGGGATCACCCTTTTGCCCCTTTTGCTGCCAAAACAGTCTCCTGATCCGACAAGCATTAACGGCATGAACCTCGTCAGCAGTTTGAGTTACAGGAGCTCGTCTGTTGGATCGGACCACACGGACCAGCCTTCGCTCCCCATGTTCATCAACGATCCCTTTCCGCCCACGACCCTGTCGCCGGTTCACTACTGTTCCTTCCTTGGAGCACTTTTCATAGATTCTGACCACTGCAGACCAGGAACATCCCACAAGAGCTGCAGTTTTGGAGATGCTCTGACCCGTCTAGACGTCACAACTTTTTCAAACTCGCTCAAATCCTTACGCTCGTTTTTCCTGCTTTTAACACATCAACTATAACACATCACTGCTCATAACGTTATTAGATTAAAATGCTTGGTGTATGTCCAGAACAGGAAACATGTTTTTTTTTAATTGTTTCTCACACACACACACACACACACACACACACACACACACACACACACACACACACACACACACACACACATATATATAATATATGTCAGATTTGCCTGCCGCTCGAAACTTAAAATAGAGGCGGGACATTCTGAGGAAAGGAGGAGTTTTATGGCTGTAGTGATGGAAGACATGTGGGTGTGTAATTTGATCGAGGCAGATGTAGAGCACAGGGTGGTATAGAGACGGATGATCCTCTGTGGCGACCCCTAACAGGATTTGAAAATTCACCGTTGATGTAGCACTCAGGATCTCATTTTGCGCTAGACATTGCGTAATCACTTTGAACGATTCGTGTTCCTTTTTTTTTTTTTCTTTACATTTCAATCCTGATTGGTCATCAGCTAAAACAGTATTTTTTGCCTCTAACAACTTTTATTTGTCACATACACTATATGGACAAAAGTATTAGGACACTGGACTTTTCCAGCCATATTTTCCCCCAAAATGTTCCCACAAACTTTTAGAGGTGGACCAAAAGTGGATTTTCCCAGTAACATTTTTAAAATGGATACTGGGTATATAA
>JAAIIK010000041.1:1868132-1881676 GCA_014706435.1 Silurus glanis
TATCTATCTATCTATCTATCTATCTATCTATCTATCTATCTATCTATCTATCTATCTATCTATCTATCTATCTATCTATCTAAGGACACTATATGGGCAAAAGTTTGTGGACACCTGACAGTAAGACTGGTATGTGCTTTCTAAACATCCAATTCCACATTCAGTCTCCATTTCCTGTTTTAATAACCTCCACTTTTCTGGGAAGATGTTCCACTAGAGTTTGTGGAGATTTATGGAGATTAATTCAGCCCCAAGGGTGTTGGTAAAGTCAGGTAGTGATGTAGGTGAGGCGAGGAGGTCTGAAATGCAGTCAACATTCACATTCATCTCAAAGGTGTTCACTAACGTTGGAGCTCTGTAGCAGGAGATCTTCCGTTACAAGTTTCCATTCCATTCCATTCCATGTAAACTGTACCTTTATTGAGCTGGCTTTATGCACAGGGGTGTTGTCCTGCTGGAACAGAGAAACACATCCAAAAACATAGTAAACAAATGTGTGCCTCCAGCTTTGTGGTAACAGTTCAGGGAAGAACCATACATGGGTGGGAAAATCAGGTGTCCCAATACATTTGGCCATACAATTAATCTATCTATACTTTCATTTTTAAGTTTATATATATATATATATATATATATATATATATATACAGTATTGTTCAAAATAATAGCAGTACAATGTGACTAACCAGAATAATCCAGGTTTTTAGTATATTTTTTTATTGCTACGTGGCAAACAAGTTACCAGTTGGTGCAGTAGATTCTCAGAAAACAAACAGGACCCATCATTCATGATATGCACGCTCTTAAGGCTGTGCAATTGAGCAATTAGTTGAAAGGGGTGTGTTCAAAAAAATAGCAGTGTATGCCGTTGACTGTACAAACTCAAAACTATTTTGTACAAACATTTTTATTTCTAGGATTTAGCAATCCTGTGAATCACTAAACTAATATTTAGTTGTATGACCACAGTTTTTTAAAACTGCTTCACATCTGTGTGCCATGGAGTCAACCAACTTGTGGCACCTCTCAGCTGTTATTCCACTCCATGATTCTTTAACAACATTCCACAATTCATTTACATTTCTTGGTTTTGCTTCAGAAACAGCATTTTTGATATCACCCCACAAGTTCTCGATTGGATTAAGGTCCGGGGATTGGGCTGGCCACTCCATAACATTAATTTTGTTGGTTTGGAACCAAGACTTTGCTTGTTTACTAGTGTGTTTGGGGTCATTGTCTTGTTGAAACAACCATTTCAAGGGCATGTCCTCTTCAGCATAAGGCAACATGACCTCTTCAAGTATTTTGACATTTGCAAACTGATCCATGATCCCTGGTATGCGATAAATAGGCCCAACACCATAGTAGGAGAAACATGCCCATATCATGATGCTTGCACCACCATGCTTCACTGTCTTCACTGTGTAGTGTGGCTTGAGTTCAGAGTTTGGGGGTCGTCTCACAAACTGTCTGTGGCCCTTGGACCCAAAAAGAACAATTTTACTCTCATCAGTCCACAAAATGTTCCTCCATTTCTCTTTAGGCCAGTTGATGTGTTCTTTGGCAAATTGTAACCTCTTCTGCACATGCCTTTTTTTTAACAGAGGGACTTTGCGGGGGATTCTTGAAAATAGATTAGCTTCACACAGACGTCTTCTAACTGTCACAGTACTTACAGGTAACTCCAGACTGTCTTTGATCATCCTGGAGCTGATCATTGGCTGAGCCTTTGCCATTCTGGTGATTCTTCGATCCATTTTGATGGTTGTCTTCCGTTTTCTTCCACGTCGCTCTGGTTTTGCTCTCCATTTTAAGGCATTGGAGATCATTTTAGCTGAACAGCCTATAATTTTTTGCACCTCTTTATAGGTTTTCCCCTCTCCAATCAACTTTTTAATCAAAGTACGCTGTTCTTCTGAACAATGTCTTGAACGACCCATTTTCCTCAGGCTTTCAAATGCATGTTCAACAAGTGCTGGCTTCATCCTTAAATAGGGGCCACCTGATTCACACCTGTTTTTTCACAAAATTGATGACCTCAGTGATTGAATGCCACACTGCTATTTTTTTGAACACACCCCTTTCAACTAATTGCTCAATTGCACAGCCTTACGAGCGTGCATATCATGAATGATGGGTCTTGTTTGTTTTCTGAGAATCTACTGCACCTACTGGTAACTTGTTTGTCACGTAGCAATAAAAAATATACTAAAAACCTGGATTATTCTGGTTAGTCACATTGTACTGCTATTATTTTGAACAATACTGTATATATATATAAATAAAATAAATATATATTTATTTATCTATATATTGCATTTTATTTATGTATTAATTCATTTAATTGTATTTCTTTTAATGTTTTTCATTTTTAAAGTTTATCTTGTTCTCAATTTTGAAGTTATGTAGTTTTACAATCCGATGTTTATTTCTTTATTTAATTATTAGAAATTAATGACTATATATTTATGTATTAATTAAAATTTTTATTATTATTATTATTATTATTATTATTATATTTAAATTATATATTGTTTACATTTTATTTGGAAAGTTTCAAATTTTTTTTTTATTTTATTTCTAGATATTTTTTTTTACTATGTATTTTTTTGTGTGTGTGTGTGAAATTATATGTTTGTGTTCACTCATTTATTTAAAGGTAACAAAATCTGTCCAGGTGCATCATCAGAATCAGGTGTCAACATGAGAAAATCTTTCTGATTTCGGTTACAGGTTTACTTAAAAAATCGTTTTTTTTGTTGTTTTCTGGAAGCGCGGTGTTTGTGATCTTTTCATTGCGGCCGCTTTGGGTTCCACGGGGCTGCTGCCTGGCGTCATTAGCATGCGTTAATGGTCTGGTGTTGCCAAGATAATATCGGTGTATGGGAATTCTCTCCCTCCCTCCCCCCCGTTTCGTTGGCTGAGGTTCGCTTACAAAACGGCCAGAGAATCTATTTGCATCTTATAATGGTCGTGTTTTGCATAATTTTTTGGACTTGGATGGTATTTGTTCTCCTTGTTCTGTGCTTAACGCTGTAATTTTTTGAAAAAGATGTGAAGCTTTGTTAAAGCATCAGATGGAGTGGGCCATGTGTCCGCCTCATTAAAACTCAATAATGACCCTAACAGGATGGACGACGGTGGTGTGACAAACAAAACGACAGATTTTTATTGCGATATGAAGCTCATTATTTAAATTATGTATAAAATCGGCGTTTTTATAAAATGGTTGAACATGCCCTTTCTGTCTTTTCTGCCTCTCTGGCAGCCGGTGTTTTTGTAAATGAGCTCAAGTTTCACAGCATGAAATTACTTCAGAGCTCCTAATTACAGCTTGTTATCGCTTGTCATATCTGATTAGTGGCCTGACTGACTCGGATGATGTGCACTTTCTCCAGGAGTACCGAAGAACCACGAGGAATCCGCGAAAGTGTAATATGGGATCCGATCGGACTGCAGTTTATATTGGTCAGTAGTTGAACGACCTCTGGGATCTGAGGGACTCGGTGCGTCTGCGGTGGCTTCCTCGAGTCGTTTGTTTCATCACGAACATGAACTTAATACGACACAAAAATAAATGATGGATGTTTTAAGCTGTATTCAGAACATGAGTCAGGATTTAATACTAAAATTCTTTTCTTAATTTAATTCTGACCTTGGAACGTTTGTGTTTTGTAAGCATGAAGGAGTATTATTAGAGGGACAGCGCATGTAGGACGTTTTGGAGACAAGGTGAGATTGAGATGGTTTGGACATGTGCAGAGGAGGGACATGGGGTAGATCAGTAGGAGAATGCTGACGATGGAGACACCAGGAAGGAGGAAAAGAGGAAGACCAAGGAGGAGGTTTATGGATGTGGATGTGTGCAGGTAGTTGGTTTGAAAGAGGCAGATGTAGAGGACAGGGGGGTATGGAGACAGATGATCCGCTGTGGCGCCCCCTAATGGGAGAAGCTGAAAGAAGAAGAAGAAGCAAGAAGGAGTATTGGTGCTACATTGAAACGTCCTCATTATTGGGAAACTCTAACGAGTAAAAAAAAAAAAACAACATAATTTGTAATTCCTACTCTATTTTCTTCTCAGCCTTGATTTCAGCAAGTAATGTCCGATCAGAACGGATGCTCACAGCAGGAACATTGACGAGTTCTCCAAATTTCATGATGAATTTAGCAATATACATACAAAAGTTGTATGGACACCTAGCCATAAGATGCGTATGTACTTTTTGAACATCTTATCCCACATTTAGTCTCCATTTGCTGTTATAATATCCTCCACTCTTCTGTTCCACTGTTGTAGGTGAGGTGAGGACGCCTGGGGTGCAGTCCGCATTCCAAAAGATGATCAATAGGGTTCAGAGGTCAGAGCTCTAAACGGTATCAAAAAGTTTAACAGTGTAACTGGTGCTAGTCTGAATACGTGCATTACCACGGACAGCAAACCAAACTGAAACTGAGACGTTTGACATGACATACGATTGACATACGTGACGCTGCGACGAGTCGTTCGAGGTGTTTTGAGTGGCACTCGAGCTCCAATAGCGGAAGAAGATCAGGATCCGGAAGACCATTCGGCAACTCGTGCACGATGATCGTCGGAGAACAATCCACATGATCTCACTTACGCACCCACCCTACTCGCCAGATTTGCTCCTGCTGACTTCGTCCCTCTTCCCGAAGATGAAGATGCAGCTCAGTGGTCGCCGTTTTTGACACCGTTGCGGAGAACTGGCGCAAATCGCAGAAGGTGCTTGACACGTTTCGGAAAGAAGACTTTCAGGACACGTTCCAGAAGTGGCAGGAACGCTGAGAGCGCTGTATTGCTGTGCAAAGGGACTATTTTGAAAGTGACGGCGTGTAAACCTAGATAAATAAAGTACTTTCTTGTAAACAGAGCCAGTCTCGAAATGTTTTGATACCACAATATAGCAGGCCACTCAACATCTTACACTCCAAACCATGAAACCATATCGCCATGGAGATGGCTTTGCGCTTTGGGCATTGGCAAGCAGGAACAGATTTGAGTCTCTTGGTTCAAGTGAAGGGAAAATTTCTTGCTACCAGATCCAAAGACGTCCTATACAATCGTGTGCTCCCAAATTTGCGGTAACAGTTTGGGGAAGAATCACATACGGCTGGGAAAAAAACGTGTCAAAATACTTGTGTCCATATATAATGTATGTCTGAGCTCCAAATACACAATACTCTTTTTTTTACTACACTGGAGGTTGATATGAGACATAAATATAGCAATTTAGGAGACGCATCTTGAGACATTTCCTATCAATAGATTCAATTCTAAGAACGTTTCAGTATATAGTAAGTGCTTTGTACGATAATCTTTCCAACCCGTCCTTCAAAAGTGTGAACGTCTATTCAACAGTATACCAGCAATATACTAGACTCTTATTACTTCTTTTTAGTGTTATAGTGTCTTTTTAATAGATCATATATTGCATTATACTTGTTTATTTTTACATTTTGAACTGTTTCTTTTATACTATCGTAAAAGAAAAAAATATATTTTTCAGTCTGCATTTTCTATCTCTGATTTTCTTGTTGTTGCTGTAAAGATGCTTGAGTTGGTGGTGTATTTAAGGTCAAGGATGCGTCTATTTTCACTATTGTAATTGTGTTAATTTGTAATTGATATATTTTTTTCAGCTCTTATAAATGAACACAGGATGCTGAAGTGAATCACAGAGTCAATGGTTTAGCCGACTGTTTTCTGTACATATGACAATAAACTCTTAAATTCTGAATATTTAATCTGAATCGTGGAAAATCATGGAAAAATAGTTGCAGGTCAGTTGCGTAAACTGTATTGATTTAAGCATGTGCGTAAACTAACTCTGAATATACATAACTTTCTAAGTGTAAATACTGCCATAATTTTGGTTGCCAATTCTAAATACGATTCTTTGTTGCCACCATTTTTTTTTTTTATTTTGTTAAAATAAAAGTTTGTTTAAACTATGTATTAAAAAGCATTTTTGTAGGTACTCTTAGAAATGTTATCCATACCATGCAAAATTATTTTTTCAAACTAAAAAAAAAGCCAATTTTTCAAACACTTTGAGACACTGCCTATAACATTAGCAGGTGTTTGTCATTTTAACCAGAAATTAAGCGGCAAAATGTATACTTTAATGCTTCGTAACGGTGTTCTAAATGCAAAACTGATTACCGCTTTGCATTTAGGATATGGAAATCATCCATCCAGGTGACACATGAGCTGCAAAAAGCTACGCATTAACTGTGTCAAGCGTTCAAATTCAAGCACTGGTACGCAGGTGATAATTACACTTCCTATATGCTAAGATGACAGGTGGACGTTTTTTTATGGAATTTTATGGACTTATGGAGATTTCATGTAGGTTACTACTTTACTTGCAAAAAACAAACATTTTTCGGTGCTTTATTATTTTTATATGCATATAAGAGTAAAGAAAGGACGTTGTGAATAAACGTGTTTCGCGCTGAAGGTTTTAATTTCGCCTCTTTTATACTGATTTATTTTTATCTTTAATAAAAATGATCAAACAGAAATGCGCGCCGCAATAATTGCACGTTAATAAAATTGGGGTCGTTTAAAATCAATTTGCGTTAACGTGTTATTAATGCGTTCATTTTGACAGCCCTAACGAATATGTTATTAGAAAACGAATTTAGAATTTTGTTACCTAATGAATGTATCCAGGCTGAACATCCACCATATAGAACACAAGCAGAGAAAAGATGATGATGATCAGGTGATCAGGAATGTCTCTGTTCTCAGTCATGTTTCCATCACTGACTCCTTCTGTCTCATCCACGTTAACCCCAGACTTCTTACTGCCTTCTGCCTGCTCATTGTTATCCTCATAATCGAGTCTACGTCTGTGGTGTGTGAGAGACAGGAAATGATACACCAGTAGTAGATTGAAAAAGCTGCGCAATGACAGGAAACAGGTGGATGGGCTGAAAACATGAGAGCAAAAATATTGATCATGTCACCAAATAAATTACAACCAAAATTCCGAGTCTGTTTTGAAAATGTAAGTGCAGACATTTGTGTAAAAATGTAGAGTGAAAGTAAAAAGTTGTTCGAAAATTATATAGTGAAATACAGTACTGACACCTGAAAAATAAGTACAGTAACGAAGTATTTGTACTTCCCACCTCTGTGTCCTTCTCGTGCTCACTGATTTCCAAACACCACTGTCTACTCATTAATATTCATAAAGCAACCGTCAGTGTTTATTCATATTCATTACTTACTTTAGCTCGCTCAGGCGAATCAGCTTGCTTAATAGAATGCTAAACAAACCTGAAAGCATACCTCGTTCCTGAAATAAGTTGTCTGAGGTAAAAAGTACAGGTTTTATTTAACGGATTGTAGCATTTTCACTTTGTGTTATCGCTTATGCTAATGCGAATCGTGTGGCGTCGCAAATTGCATACTAGCATGCTAAGCAATACACTTTACATATCTCGCGTTGCACACATTTTCTTTACCAACTGTAATAACTTCACATTTTACATTATTTTTAGTGTTAATTGGTTCTCTCGTGCAGCAGCCCAGTCTGTAGTTAGTGCTGGAACATGAATCACAGACGGAATGTGTATTTATGTGAAAGTTGCTGTTTGTTATGAATACGGTCGCTGCACTAATAAAACGACTAGTTGTAATTTTCTTAATGGAGAAGTTTTTTAACAATGTTGGAACATGTCTTTTTTGTTTTCCACACAAGGTTGCACGCACAGACACAAGGAGCACTGACCTTCATAAGTCAGTGTGCTAATAGACGTCGTCCCGTGTACATCAGGAGCTGTGCAACCGGCGATATTCTGACCACGTGCGTTACTACGTCTGATTTTCTCACCACGTGCCACTGTCACCGAGCTTTCCTCATACGTGAGTTTCATGATCAACAACATGATCTCACTTCTGCACCCACATTACTTTTTAGATTTGGCTCCTGCAGACTTCGCCCTCTTCCCGAAGATGAAGATCGAGCTCAAAGGTCGCTTGACACGCTTAGAAAAGAAGAAGAAGACTTCCGGGACACATTCCAGAAGTGGGTGTATGTGTGTGTGTTTGTGTGTGTCTGCTGACGCCAAGTTGTTTGGGTACAAGGGGAATCAGACCTTTCAGGATGTGTTATTATTGGAAAACCAGGGTGGTCACATCCCACCATACTGTCATTGATTATTTTCCTAAACCATCTTGCCTTGTTCCTCGAAGGTGGGCATCACCTCACATTATATTTGAGGTATCTAAACACCATTGATTTTCATAAACCTCGATAAGGGATTATTTTGTGAGGTCAATAAACCTAGGATGGGGCTCTTCGGCAGGATCTGATCCAGTTGTTCATGCCTCATCGCCCACGTGTTCGTGTAGTCAGCATACTCGCCACTCCTGAGAATATTGGTTCCTCGTGTAGTTGGATTGATTGTAGACCATCCAGCAGCCACTCTCTACCCTGCATGAGTAGCGGTGGTTCAGCTAGGACGCCATATCTGCACAGTCACTGCTGCACATAGGAACGGCCTCCGAAGTCCCTGTCCTCGTAGAAGATGATCTGGGGGAAAAAAATTATCATGGTTTTAATGAAACAACATGAACAGCTGATATTTTTTTAGAAACAACCCAATCGTTTCAGTGGGAGGTTTCTAGGCTTTGTTACTGAATGGTGAACGACACACTCTTTCACCATTAAACCCTCGTATTTATACCTGACTGCCCCCCAAAATCCATTCGAACACCTCATTGTCAAAACCCCCTGAGCAAGCAACACAGCACAGAGGACGGCTTTTATTACAGTTCCATGTGATTCTGCCTCCAGAGGGCTTTTGAATGGATGCAAGACAATGCTTTGGAGCACCTTTTCCCCCCTCTGTGCGCACACTGTACAGGGTTTGTCATTTTCAGGATGAATTGCTGTGCTCTACTGAAGACTTTTTTTTTGTCTTCGTGTCAGGCTGAGCGAGCGATTTGGCAGTGGTACGAGGGCCAAATACATCATTACACCTGATCCCAGGGTGACGCGGCATTTCGCGATCGATTTTTAAAACACTTTCACTTAATGTATGACATTTAAGTTCAGATGATGTTGGGCAAGAAAAAGCTTCTTTAAGCCATATGAAAAGAGCTATCATGGCTTTGTTATTTGTGTAGCTTTTAACAAAAAGTAGTGTCACAAAGCAGGTTTATGGAGACTTTGAAATTGAACAATTGTCCCTAATGAGTGGAGAGTGTTATTAATGATGGTGAGGAAAAACTTCCTGAGATAACATGAGGAAAAAAAACTTGAGAAGAACAGATGCTCATCTGGGCAACACCACTATAGATTAATCCATTTCTTTGACAAAATGTACAATTGTAAAACCAGGAGATTCACTTTGGTTTGAACCTGACGTCAAAGGTTTAGAGTACAAAACTAGCAGTGTCAATCCTGAAACTACAGTCAATTATAGAAAATAGTCCTGAGCCACCAAAGCAAAAGTATCAGTTGCAGTCATCTTCATGCTTTCTAAATGGCACGATCCACAGAAATCACATCATTTAAAAAGGCCATTCTCAGCAGCAGTAAAGAGGTTTCTCAAAAAAAAAACTCAATCCAGAAGCATGGATCAGGCAGGTCCAAAGAGCAGGAGGGTTTAGAGATCTGTGTGTAGCTTGTCAGAGAAAGAAAGAAATGGAAAGAGAAAGAAAAAGGGGGATTATTAGGTATGCTTACTGTCACGTGATGGTTAAGGACAATGTGCATTATGTCCTCAAAGCAAGCATGGACTTGGAAAAGAGTATATATGGCAGCTTAACTAAAACCAAAGGCAGAAACACAAACATGAGGGCACCCTGGAACATAAACCAGCGAGCCGTTCCATGTGAACAGAGCGACAGCATCCAAATACATGATTTTCATTGTCCTCCCATCTAATCGTCTTATTCATGTCGTATTTTTCCACACTAGCAAGTGTGAGTTTTTTTTTACAGCTATTCTAATAGAATGCTAATTTCCTTTTTTTCTACGCCAAACTTCACATTTTGCTTGTCTCAATCGCAATCTAATAATTCTCTAATGAAGTGTATTTAGTTACTGCAGTCATTCATCTGCAGGCTGTGAATCAGTTCTCCCCTGCAGCTCTGCATGCATGATAGTTTAATGCAGGTTGGCGACCCACCAGGACTACATTCAGATCAATCTTAAAATAGGCCATGAAACATTCAAGACCTTTAGCAAGCAGGAAATCATTTTTTAAATGTCAATTCTCTTTTTTTTCCCCTTTTGTTTATTTTTGCACACCTTTTTTGCAACTTACTAGACCTTTTTTTTTTTTTTTTTTTTAAAGGAATTTTATTTAAACAGTGATTAACTTTTAATTTGTACTTTTTAGTTAATATTGTGACAAAAAACTCTAGATAAAAACAAAACAATTATAAATCAGATTTGCTGTAATGTAAAATCTGGAACCGCTTCTCAACCATGTTACACCACACAGATGGCTCTATTTAAATATTTACTTATGCATGCAGAGGAGCATTGGAATACTTTGCTCTGATTGGTTGAAATAAACATACCACGAGAGGTTAATTTGAATACTTTACTGTGATTGGCTCAAGGCAGTTGATTACATCGCAGCTCACGGAGAACACACACAAGTCTATAATAAAGTATCAGGCTACGCCTTTATATAAACTAAATTTAGTATACCAGTGTAATTTGGGCCACAGTTTTTTATTTTTTATTTCTAACATCTAATATTCAGAGGAAAGCTTCCAGTACTGCAATTACAAGTGGGTCCAAACATTTGCTATATATTATCATTGAGACATAAATCATTTTTATTACAAAACTTTAAATGAGATTTTATTGAAAAATGTCTTTTTCCTTTATTTGAGCTATTAATAAACTAATAAATTATTTGTGACCTTTTAATAATCTGACATGAATATTAATGAGTAACCTATATGTATAAGATTTTTCCTAGACATTCAGGCTTAGTACAGAAACAAAGGCCTATATAAAGGTGTCCTTTATAACCTCACGTTAGCATATTTTATTAAATATATCATGTTAGCATTATTTATATCATAAAACCGGCATTAAAATGTTAAAAAAAAAGTGATAATTGTATATCCATTTAACATGTCCTGCTTGTAAGTTCCTTTTTACTGAATCAGTATTTATAGGTTATTTCCCTCAACCCTGCTTCCTGAACTCAATATTTACAGGCCACGTGTTTTACAGGAGGAAGTCACATCATCCGAATCCCTCAGCGAATCATGGAAAGAAGAAAAGTTATTTCCATCTTTTATTTTCATCTTAGAACTGCAGGCATGTTTGCTGATGCGGTTACATTAAATATGCTCATTTTTTCACTCAAATTATAGATTCAAAGTTATAGTAGAAGTGGTAGCTCTGTGGTTAAAATGTTGAAGTTCTGATCAAAAGGGTGTGAGTTCAAGTCCCAGCACCACCAATCTGTCACTTTTGGGTTCTTCTCAGACCCTCAACTGTGATTGTACATCGCTCTGGATAAGGGTGTCAAATACCATAAACTGAAAGATTGGACAAATAATATTCATTTTATACATAACGAGATAAAGCTCTTACGTCCCTCGTTATATTAACATGCCTTCTAGTTATCGATATATAGTGTGCACCTACTATATATACACTATACTCAATAATTCCAACCTGATACTCATTTAAACGCAAACCTCGGCTTTATTCTGCCGCAATCGTGCATCATTTCACTTTTCAGCTTTTAAAACGTATAAACATGTGCACACACATTATTCTCTTCCTCAGTCACTGCAACAGATAACCTTAATTAGTAAAACCCAATACAGGTGTGTGATCCTTACTGCTCACTTCATCTGGCTCCGCCTCCTATTCACAAAAAAACGGTGCTCGGCCATGTGCCCCAAAAAGGCTATGTTTATTTAGACAATTTGACATTTAAATTACATAGTACACAATTTTACATTTATTTAAAAAGTGCAAACGGTAGCTAATAATAATACGCAATAATCAATACAAAGGAATCGTGTGAGGGTGCAATGGCTGATGGGAACCATAATCTAGGGCCCTGACAGTTTTAAAGACTTGCACAAATCATACCTAATCATATCTCAAGTATATAATCGATAATAGATGTATACCTTCATACCTAATTAAGGCCCAATGACTACATCTGCAATCCTTAATTGTTCCATTAAAGGCATAAACTGCCCCAAGGGTACTATTTCTCTACCTTTCTTACCCAGTGTGGTCTGCATTACGTTCTTGAATGCTTTTTTGATCTATCACTGACGTGTTTACCCTGAAGGCTTTCACGTTCCAGTTGAAGTAAAACGACGGTGCATACACAGTTCTACTCAGACCACACTACTGTAATACGCTTTTTTTCATTTTGCCTTCTTGTTTGCCCTCTACACTTTTACAATAGGGCTCAGAAGCTTCCATAAAGCATCCTGCCATGCGCCCAAATGAGCTTCCTGCTCGTATAAATCAAGGCCGATCATTGGCCTGGTCTGGTGTAGAGGCAAGCAGTGCTTTTTTTTTTTTTTTCCCCCACCTACTTTTATTCTCATCAAATTGACCAGCAGTGTGTGGCAGGGAAGGCAATCACTCATTGGGGAGGGAGGAGGGAAGAAAGGACTCGGGGTCAGGAAAGGCCATTCATTGAGCTCTTTTGTGGCCTCTTTAACATGACCATGCATCATTTGGATTGCATGCTCGTCTCCTTTTAGGGCAAAAAAAAAAAATGGAAGTAAGGAGGATGATCGCTCCGTTCTCTGTTTCCATGGAGACTGAGCAGAAGTAATTAACGGTGAAGGAAGTTGCTCACGGAGAGAACAAATGGCGGAGAAATTTTGTCGGAGGAGACTTTAGAGAAGCGATAAAATCAGATAAGACAAGATATACAGTACCTTTATTCGTCTCACAGTGTGGAAATGTCCATTTTACAGCAGCAAATAAGAAATGTGTAAATATGCCAGAAACGCAGTACAAATATATACAGTACAGCGTATAAATACAAAAGAGAAAAACAATAGTACTAGTAGTTACTCTGTCAAACAAACTAATTGCACTAGGTAATATTGCACAGTTTATATAGTTGTTATTGCACAGTTGCTGTTGCACAAAAATTGTAATTACTGTTTTTCTACAGATCAAAAAAACAGTATTAACAGTGGGTATGATGGTGACTGGTTCACTGGGAGCAGTTCTGATTGTAAAGTCTAATAGCAGCAGGAATCGATTTCGAATTAAACATGACTTTCACCTGCTCTCGCTCTCTTGTTTACAGAAGGAAACGAATACGATTACTAAGGAGTGAGAGTTCACATCCTATAACGTAATCAACGATACACCACATCTATCTTCATTTTTTTTTCAAAGAAATTAAAGAAGTAATAAAGGCTGGTAAATTGCTGTGCTGTGAAAGGAACGAAACACTTCAGCACATTTGGTATATTAAAGTAATGAAGTGGTTCTATGTAAATCTATCTATCTATCTATCTATCTATCTATCTATCTATCTATCTATC
>JAAIIK010000041.1:1901294-1926470 GCA_014706435.1 Silurus glanis
TGTGTGTGTGTGTGTGTGTGTGTGTGTGTGTGTGTGTGTGTGTGTGTATTTGTCAATGTACTTTTTTTGAGTTTGACCTCATGTGAAAATACTGTGTGTATATATATATATATATATAATGTATATTAGGGGTGTAATGGTACACACACACACACACACACACACACACACCTATACATCTTTATTATTAAAGCCGGCTCAGCCACTCATGACCCTGTCATCGGTTCACCACTGTTCACTTCCTTGGAGCATTTTTGATAGATACTGACCACTGCAGACCAGAAGCAACCCACCAAGGCTGCAGTTTTTGGAGATGCTCTGACCCAGTCGTCTAGACGTCACAATTTGTCAAACTCGCTCAATTCTTTCGGCTCTCCCATTTTTCCTGCTTCCAACACATCAACTTTATATATATATATATATATATATATATATATAGACACACACACACACATATGTATAGCTATGTGTATGTGTGTGTGTATATATATATATATATAAAAATGACTGAGAGAGTTGCAGTCATAATTGATCACCAAAGTACCACCTTCAGTTCAGTACATTCTGATTAGGTTCAAGTACCATTTCTGAGGTATGGTAAACAATAATGTTCCCTGCTTATTTGGATGTGTTCCTACTGGCTAGAGACATGGGATGTGTGTATACACACTCACACACAAACGTTCCTAGCCTGGATAGCTAATAGCTCTGTGGCACAGTGGCTTTGACTGCTTTAACACACAAAGCCACAAAATGACCATAACACGTTTGAAAATCGGCTCAGCGGACGCCAGACGGTTGTTTTGTCTCTCAGTGTAAGACATGTTTACACCGGCTGCACAATCTCACTGCTGATTTACGCTTCATTTGAAAACTTTGGACGGTCCAAAAAGACCACAAACATTTTCTTAAAATGATTTTATACCGAGTGCAGGAGGCATTCTGTTTTCAGATTGTCGTCCATCTGTCCGCTCGTCTGGTCGGTGTGATATCTCATGGACGAGCGGTTAAATATTTTGAAAAAAGAAATCAGCTGATACAAAAAAGTGGAGAGTCAAAAATGTGGTTGAGGTCACAGCAAGGACAAATATCGAATACAGTTCAGTAGGACAACAGATACAGCTTTCAGCTTGTTTGTCATACAAACATATTATTAAAATTTTTGGGTAGTTATAATTTCTCCCATCTGTCTGTCCATGTGTTTGTTCGAGCTTCAACTTTCTCATTGGCGTCACATCTTAAGAACGAGTGGTCGATTGTTTTTAGGATTGATCAAGAATTGTAAACGGGCAAGGTCAACAAAAGGTCACTTTTCTAAAATAATTTCCTTCATGTCTGTAGTTTATTTTGGGATTCTTAGTAGTGAAGGGATTTGACATTTGTTTACAGTATATTGACAAGTTTGTGGACAAACGTATTGGCTGAAAAAATCTGCATCGTATATCGGTTATTCGGCTGCCCTTATTTCTAAATATCAGCATCGGCCATAGAAAAACACTTATCGGTCGACCTCTATTCCAGTCTAACTCGTGTAAAGCATATCTTCATGGAGTTACTTTGTGTACGGGGGGGAGTGTCATGCTGGTACAATTTTGGGTCTTCTAGTTCAAGTGAAGAGAAAATCTCATGCTACTGCATTCAGAAACGTCCTACACAATTGTGTGCTTTCAATTGTGTGGTAACAGTTTGGGAAAGAACCACATATGACTGGAAAACGTCCCAATATTTTGGTCCATATAAAATCCATTCGATTTCTTTTTTAAGACAATCATGACTCTATTTTCAGTATTTTTTGAAATAAGGTCATTAAAAAACTTGGACCGATGAAGGTCCCGTTTTGTTGCAGATAATACAAATAAAATAGCACATATATTCAAATGTAATAGTAAAGTTTTGATTTTAAATGTTATTTCCTTTCAAATAAAATCAACATTAACCAGGTGTGATGTGTGTGACAGGAACACTTCTCCTCCTTCTCCTCCTCTCACCTGCATTGCTGGTTTTCTTTACGGAAATCTACTATGCTGCAAAGGAATATGTACGTTTAAGTGGCCAAAAGTCGCCCTGCGTGCGATCAGCCCTGAAGGAATCTCTTTACTGTTCAAAAGCTGCAAAATGTCCTGCTGTGTATGTTGTCCTGAACATCTGGGAGGATGCTGAGAGTCCTCTTCATCACCTCGAAAGCACTGATGCAATATTGCAGACAAATGTAGGTGTGAATATTAGTTCTTATCCTCATAAATAAAAAGGAACCGATTTCGCAAAATGTAGTTGAGTAAAAAGTTAAACACTGTGGGTGATCGCTAGTCTGAGATTAACAGCAAAGCCTGATACCATTCCAGTAATGAACTCCTAGACATAGAAAACTGTGGCATCAAATCTACACAATTTTCTTGAAAACACACTTAATCGTAGATCGTAAGATTTTTACTTATACACCGTCGATACCAATGACCATGAAATCCAAATGTTTGGAAAAACTTTCACTCAGCTATCAAGCTCTTCACCAGGTTATTAATGGATAGTGACATATTTTAATAGCTATCACCTGCTGAGGAGCTTCATGACGCAGCTCTGTTACTGGCGGCTCTCCTGGCGGCCAGACTGAGGCGTCTGGTGCAGCATATGCCAGACTACTCCCCCATTAATCACACCCATTTACTCAGCATCTGCTCTCCTGCCTCAGGTACGCGTCGCAGGGTGAGGGGGCCGAGCCTGAGCCACGACGCTTTATTGTAGCGACGGTGAAGACAAGGTTTCTCAACTCCCAAATGCTCAGCGGTTTCGAATTTCTCTAATCCTAAAACACCTGATCCAAATCTGGAGCTCATTATCACACCCTCATTAAGGGCCACTGCACTGAAAACGTGTGGTACAACGGACCTCAACTTTTCAAGACATTTCAAACAAAATGACGTATCCAAAGAAGTGATGCTTGTTTTGGTTTTTTTTATTATCAAAATCTTTATTTATCAAACCCAAAGAATGCACAATTGAAATAACGTTTCTATATAAAAAAGGACCATTAGACTGTTCTACAGTGCATTACAAAACCAGCAATTGTATACAACGTCGTGGGTAGAAATGGCTGAAGGGCGTTGGGGTTCGTTTCACACTTTACAAGGTGCGCAAACGTTCTCCCCTCGTTCACATGGCAACAAAATGTACACTTGTACCGTTCAACGTCTACTCTAGTTCGGTTAACAACGCTAAAATCAGACAATTTAAGAAGGATGGAAAAATACGTATACGAGATCGGATTTCGCTTTCTTATATAAAAAGTTTGTCACAGTATGGGGTTTGGTTAGAAACGTTAGAATCGGCGTGGCGTTTCGCTCAATTTATTAGTCAAAAAACATCCGAATTGAAGGAATTATATTAAATTTGCTAACTAGCTTAATAAACGATTGCCTGATTTGTTTTATTTTTTCCTTTAATGGCAACCTGATGCGTAATTGGTATTAATTAAACATCTATTTATAATGGAAAAGGAAAGGAATTCGGAAGAAAAAATGATAACAGATCGATCTAACTGTGATCCTTCGTTGGCTCGGTCGTTCCTCGCCGAGGAAGCGCGTACTAGCGTGAGGGGTTTAGTAGGCACTCCTTTCTGTTCGTTCGGAGAAATCGTTTATAAAATGGACACATTATGTTGATAAATTATCGAGCAACACTCGAAACAATATATTAAATTTCCTGGTTAAAAGCCCTCCGTTTGCCCTTCTACCCACCCTAATGCCCCCCTACCCCAGCCCTCGAAAAAAAAAACATCCCTAAAACCTATCGAACTCTATGGATCTCCCCTTCAATTGCTCTATGTTACTGTACAATACAAAAGAAACAGCATATTCTCTTGTGTTGCTACAGTGTTCATGATTTCGTCCATGGTAATGTTTACACATGTACAGCGTACAAGAAAAATATCCGACGTAGTTGCCACGCCTTGTTGCGGGCACGACAGGACGCGGGCGGTCTTCTTTTTCTTCTTCTATCTCCCCCCCCCCCCCCCCATTGTTTTTCGCCGTATTTTGCCCTGCGAATGTTTCTCCTTCTCTCTGGCAGGTTTTTGCGCAAGTGCAATTCCAAAAGAAAAAAAAAAAACAATACGAAAAATTAAATAAAATAATATATGACGCTTTTAGACAGCATCAATAAATAAAGGGGGGGAAAATAAAAATCGAGGCACATCCAAACATTTGTAAGAGAAAAGTAAAACATGGTACGTGTTGACGCAGCAGCGTGTTCTGCTGTCGACACCGTTTTGATGTGACGGGGTCTTTCATCTGCAAGACCGCCATCACGGTTTGCAGCGCAGACGTGGGAAAGCTGTAAAATAACAGCCTGGGTGGAAGCGAAATTGCTCGTTCATTGCGTTTGTTTGATTTCCAGCCGCGACGTCTCGCCTCTCGGTCCACGGCTGCCGTAGCTTCTTGCTGCGTTTGACTGTTTCTAGGCTTCTGCGTGTGGAAAACAGAACACTGTCAGTAATACAGGGGACGATCAGTTGTGCATTATAACACAGTCTTAGAAGGTCAAACTTCTGGTCAGGAAATGGAGGTATATCTGCAACGAAACGGACTGTTTATTTCCCGGGCTCGTTGCGTCCCAAAATCTAAATCGAGCCGTGTTTTGGAAAAGCGCAGCAAAGTTTTCCGGAAAGTTTATGGAGCGACAGAGCAGCAGAGAGACGGACCTGAGAAAACGACGTGTCATTTTCTGACCCCAGTTCTCTCCATGGTATTTATATTCGCCAAAGCTGCAGGGTGAGTGGAGAAAGGAAAAAAGACAGAAACGTCGGTGAGAGAATCGTCTCGAGGTGGTTCAGCTCTAAACAGAGCTCTGTTTTTAATGAAAAGAAAAAGAAAAACGCTCCTTTCTTGTGTGTGGTTGTTTAAAAAAAAAAATGTCCCTTTTTTTTTTTTTTTTTGTCTCATCGCAGGGTTTTTTGCTGAAGAACGCATGAGTGGAGAAAAGGCCGGAACAGGGACACCGGAGAATCTGAAAAGTCACAAGTGGGTGGCCCAGTTCATGGCGTGCCGGCTCTGCGCTAGATCACAGCTTCCGCCGGTTCTTCCCCGACGTTAAAATGCGGCGCCGGTGATGGCGTTCAGCTGCTTCATCAGTCCCTCTAGACTGGCCATCTGTTCGCTCAGGTCGTCCTGCTCATACACCTGTAGGTAAAGAACATCATCAGGGTGAAGTTAGAACATGTCCCGATTATGTTCTGATAAATAAAACCATAGAAAGGGGGTGTACTTTCATTTTCACAAAAATCCTGCCTTAACATGAAGAACAGCTTTACACACACTCAACATCTGGACAGTTTGTTTCTCCAAACATTCAGCTGAAATACTTTGCAGTCTCGCCAAATATGTCCTTCACTAGTTGGAGTTTTCTTTGTGATCCAGTGCATTCCAGAGCAGTACTATAGGATTTAGGTGCAGTGACTGGGCAGGTTGTTCCATGAGAGATATCATTCCAGGCGACTGTTTGCTCTCTAAATAACGCTTACAGAGTTCGGACGTACGCTTCGTCCAGATGGAACTGCATTGGTGTATGTTGAAGTATGGAACGGCAGCCATGTTGGTTCAGGATTCCCTGATCCAAAACAACGTCAAAACAATTTAGCTTTCACCTCGATGTTTGACTGTGTCTGCTCTCCTGATCTCCGTTTTTTTATACAGGTTCTTCTGTTAGAGAAGAAAATGTCACATTTGGACACAACAGTATTTACTTCCAGTCATTTACTGTCCAATTCTTGTCTGTTTTTGCCTTTTACTGAGTTTGTTGCATATAAAAGAATAAAACATTTGTGTGTCTTAAAAACCATCAAAGACGAGATAATCAGAACCAGCCCTGTCCAATTTATTAAATGTAAACGTTATGAAATGTCCATAGTTTTTTTTTTTAATTAAAAATCATTTTTGACACGTTTTGACGCGTTTCTTTTTAAGCTGTGCTATGCTATGTAGAAAGTCCTGCATTATACTGTTTGTCCTGGTGGGAATAAAAGGCACGTGAGCATTACGAGACTTATTTCTCGAACTCCTCAAGCCAGTTATTAAGCTGTGCGATATCAGAAGAGACATCAGCTGACCTTCAGGAAGAGCGATCTTCTCCATCACCTGTTATTCTCAATCCTGTTTCTTTTTCTCTCGACGTCCCCGAAGCTGCCCTCAGTGTGTGTACGTATGCTGACTGACTTATTTAATTGCATTATTAATATATGACCTTGGCTTTAGCACCAGTGCAAACAAAGATACTTGTTCATGAAATATAAATAAAGTAAGAGGTCAGCCAGAGTTTGCTGTCCATGGTGCTAAACGGAGAACTTTTTTCAACTTTTCTTTGTGCTGTTTTGAATGCGAGTTTGCATTGAAGATGCGTTTCAAATACATCAAGATTCTCTTGTCATGTATATTCTATGGGTCGAAAAAAATAAATAAATCCATAGAATGCAATTACAAAACTAAATCACGGTATTTAAAATAGCATACGTTCAACTCAGGCTAATTTTAGTTTTTCTCAATTGCTTTGCAGAATTTCTCAAGTCATTCTTAATATTTGCAAATCAGTAAGTGGTTTTTCAAAACGATTAGTACAAACAGCACCACACAATAGATTTCCTGCAAAAGCCTGTACTTTTCTCAAAATCCTTAGTTTATCTCTCAAAAGTAAGTATTTGTGTCAATGAACATCTCATTGCCATGTTCCCAAACAAGATCGTCACAATGTTGAATCTTGAATGTCACTAATGAAGGTGAGTGAACGGCATCAAGATCAACTAATGATCATCTAGTTCTCTGAAACAGGTCAAAGGTGAATCTTCTGAACCTTCAATTGGCGACAGTAAAACACAGAATTACAATTTCTAAAAATGGATGTAAAACCAGGAAGTGAAGGAACACTAGTAGACTACAGTAAAAGTGTGAATCCTGTCTGGTGTCTTACAATCAATATCCCACATACAGTAATGTGTACATTTGTGCTGTTAAAAATCATAGATACCAAACAGAAGAAATTCAGCCTTTAAATTAATATGATTTTTTTTCATTGTAATTCAAAACGTTTACATCAGGAAACACTGAAACCGTGCACATGACTGAACATTGTGACGATCTTGTTTGTAAACAATGACAAAAGGACTTGTCTTATTCTGATGGGAACGAGATGTTCATTGACACAAATATTAACTTTTGAGAGATGAACGAAGGATTTTGAGAAAAGTACAGGCTTTTAGAAGTAATCCAGTGTGTTGTGCTGATTGTTTTGAGAAATGCACTTACTGAGTAAAGTAACTGAGAAAAACTAATATGAAAAACAATATATATTTTTCTATTTATTTATTTTTCATTCTGGAAAAAAGCTTTATCTTGAGATATCCATCAGGTCTGCACTTTTTTTTTTAATGTAAACTCAATTTCGAAGTGTTTGTTGCTCGGTTGAGAATTTCACTGGCATTTGTGCTTCGTTCTGAGAATAACTGCTCCTTTAAAATAGCACTCAGGAAATTGCAGTGAAAACTCTCTCTTGGAGACTCTCTGCCTCCGAATCGAAGAAGTAGCAGCATACGATCCAGTAGTAACCCCTGTATTTATTAAAGAACCTCCTGAACCCCCCCTGCAGAGTGAAACAGCTAAAAGATGGCGTTCGTAACCCGAGTGCTCCTGTTACACGGTAATGAGACGCAGCCCAACCCACAATTAGAGCTTAATCACAATTAATGAGTCAGAAGGAAGGGCTTCCTGTTGAGATGCAGCATCTAATGAGCTTCTTATTTCAAGGTGTTCAAATTCATTGTGTGTGTGTGTGTGTGTGTGTGTGTGTGTGTGTGTGAGAGTATTTGAGAGACTCACACTTGCGGGGTCTTCTGCTGGTTTCTGGCCTTCCTCTGCGGTTTCGGGGGCTGTCGGAACGGAGACAGGAAGTAGCGGTGATCTGGCTTTCCCAGCTTGTCCTAACGACGCTGTCTTGACTTGGGGTTTTGGGAGGCTGCCACCTACGAGGACATATATTTTTAATTAACAGACGCTCAAACAACTCGTACGAGAATTCTTCCTCCTAGATACATTCATCAGAGGGACGGGGTGTTAAATTCGACGTTTATTGCACAAAATGAAGCAGTGAACTCGCGGTAAATCAGCGCTGCTGCGAAACTAATCGGAACCGACAAACGCATAAAGCTCGAGCGGATTAATCCAGCTTAACACCAGGCTCCGCGGTTGGCCCAGGAGTTGGCTAACGACAGCGCAAATAGTAAAATCTGTCAGTCTGGCAACAGGTGAGACAAGACAGATGGACGTGTTGATGTTGTGCATGGACCCCTAATCATCCACAAGCCGGCCCTTTTGCTCTCTAAAGACTGGATTCCTGTGTGTGTGTGTGTGTGTGTGTGTGTAATTGACGGACAGCAGCGATCTCAGCGCTCTGTACCGCTCCAGAACTTCTAACCACCCACCACCCTCTGCTTCATCTTAATTAGATACCTGGGCTGGGCATTATCTGCATAATTTAACACTGGAAATTGCCAGCACCTGCTCAAGGAGAGACTGAGAGATGGAGAAAAAGATTGAGGGGAGCTCGATGAACTGTAATAGAGCGCATCCTCCTTCACGCTGGCTTTTATTAGTCCCTGCTGGCGCTCCACTCTCGCCATCAAACGCCTATCGAGTACGTGGGGAGGGTGGAGAAAAGTAAAAAAAAAAAAATAATCAATAAAAATCCGACAGGGGGCCTTGTGTTTAAACACTCATACTCGTTATTCATGGTTTACAAATCTATTACTTTTTTATTTTACAATATACCGTATAACGCATGAGATTTTATGGCACAATTCTATTCTTCTTATAAAGACCTTCTTTATTTAAAGCATTTCAAACCAAAGGTATATTAGCTTTGCTATACACGGGTGCCAATACTTTTGCCACACTGGACACGCATGAGCAAAGCATAGCAAAATCTCTGTAGGTTATGTACAGGAAACGGAATTAAGTAGTTTTACCTCTCAAATCTTTTAGTTCGAGTCGTTCATTCATTAATCATGTTACTTCCATAGACGTTTTTTTTTTTTTGACAATGTTACAATAATTATGGGAGTCACATGACAAAAGAACTAACGAAACGGACCAAGAGATAAGAAGCTACTCGTTCTGTTTATCATCATTTGTCCTTAGCTGCGTTGCCATATTTTCATTATTGGAACTCTAGTCAGAGTTGGTGTATGTATGTTGGGGGATCTGCTTATTGAAAATGCAATATTTTATATTATTTCTGATCAAAGGAACGAAATGAACTAAATGACTCAAAAAAAAAAAAAGAATCGTTCATTTTAATGAATGAATCAAAGAACCGAGTCACTGAAATGAGCCGATCTTCCCATCACGGCTAAAGAACCTGCCAAACCGATCATCTACAACAGCAAGCAGTCACATTTCCTATCATCTTAATCACTTGAGATTTCACAAGCATGTGCCTTTTCACACACACACACACACACACACACACACACACACACACACACACACACAGCATACACATTGCATACACACAGTGGCCTAAAAATCTTCTTCTATTTATTACATGCAAATGCAGCAGCCTGTGAATGGACTCAGTAATCACAGGACTCAGCAGCATAACCCACAGCAGCGTGAGAGAAACGTGTGTTATCTCTTTGGATATGACGTGTGAAAGTGCAACCCTAACGTGTGATCAAGGACAAACGCAAAATAGTCTCATTTCTCGTAAAAAAAAAACCAAGAAAGTTGTATTTACGCTTTACATGGAATCTGCTGCAGACTCGATAGATAGACAAAATAGATGGATGGGTTGGATGGATGGATGGATAGACAGATAGATAGATAGACAGATAGATAGATAGATAGATAGATAGATAGATAGATAGATAGATAGATAGATAGATAGATAGACAGACAGACAGACAGACAGACAGATAGATATGGATGGATGGATGGATGGATGGATAGATAGATAGATAGATAGATAGATAGATAGATAGATAGATAGATAGATAGATAGATAGATAGAGATGGATGGATAGATAGATAGGAAGTAGCTTGTACGTGGCGTGTGTGTTTAATGCTAGCGTTGTATTAGCAGTAAAACTCTGCTTTTGGGAAGGCGGCCATGACGGTTTGATGCAGAAGCAGTGAAACAGCTGTAACAAGTGAACATCCTCTGGCCTGCTGTGCTGGAAAAATCACAAAGAAGATCCTGATGGAAAAATCCAGAGTGTTAGTAAAACACTGATGGATCAATTTACCCACAATGCCTTTGATATCGCTCTGGTCCAAGTCAAGCCCAAACACTGCACTCCCCACACTTTGTGAACAATCAGCGCCGAGCCGCGGTGTGTGTGTGTGTGTGTGTGTGTGTGTGTGTGTGGTGGAGTGTGAAATGGCCGATGCGCTCGAGGCCGACCAGTCGGATGATCCCATGCATAGAAATGATGATCAGAAACGCTTCCATCAGCGCGAGGCGAGGCGAGGCGAGCCTCACAGCTCTGTCGAGTGGCTATTGTACCGCCGCCGCTTGATAGAGGGCGAACCCTACCGGCTTTTTCTTCCACGGATTTTTGATCACTGATGATGTGCTGCTAGGATTGTACAACGTCCCAGAAAGGTTCAAGGACAGCAATTCGGCAAGATCCAAAACGTCTAAAGCGTTTTATTCTTTCCTTCACACGCTTTCAGTGTGTTCAGACTGGAGAAGCATCTAACGTTACATAACAGTAGCAGAACAAACAAGTGCTATAAAGACATATTATTCAACTGAATACTTATTCTTCATTACTACTGAATTAGAATAAGAGTGTCTAGAACATACCCTTACAACATGCTGCCAATAAAGTCTCATTCCATGATTCTCCTCAGAGAAAACGTCATCATATAAAAATTGAACATGTTCGTGTGGAGCGTCCAATGTACAAGTTCTTCTGAATGAGTGCTTGCTATAGAAACGGTAACATACCGTGTTTAAACCACTGTCAGAGCCGCCGTTATAGATGAAGCTCCATCTGACCAATCAGAATCAAGTACTGAAACGCATTGTGATTTATAATGTAGAATAAAAAAAAAGGGGGGTGGGGTGGGGGGGGGGTGTTCTAATGCTATTTCATGCACGTATGATGGAGCATTTCTGCACCAAATACGCACCTTTTAAGTTTTTTTGTCAAGGATGACTCATCATTCCTATATTGGTGCGTACGCAACCGGCGAGAGCATATGTACAGCTGGATCTGAATTGTTAGCCAAAGTTCATTTAAGACAAAAAATTTTTTGGATTTTTGTTCCTCTTTTATTCATAGCGATGTCACAGCTCGAAGATGATCGCTACAAAAAAGAGTCTGAGCGTGCTCACGACTCATACTGTAAGCTCCGCCCATAAAACACCTGCAGGAGCTCGTCTGTTTTCGGTATTAGGGATGTGCATCTCTATAACTGACCAACGATACAATACATTAAAGATACGAATGAAGCAGCTATCGATGCGAAAAAAACAAAACAAAAAAGATGAAATAAAACCAGCCGTTTTTTTTGCTGTTCTGTCTGCAGGAAGTTACAGCTCTACCTCTGCCATGTTAATCTGTATTTTATGTGACTCTCAGGACACGCCTCGGTCTCCGTAGTGTTGTGATACGTCATATTCACGTAGCAGCGGCGATCTACATATAAAATACACGGTCACAAATTCTTTCCCATAATAGACTAAATATTATGAAATAATAATAATAATAAAATAAATGTGCATCTGCTAATGATTTTACATGAAGAAAGATTTTTTTACAGATGCAAATATGTTCAAAACAACGCATTATTATAGAAACGCCAATTTAACGCCAATTTGTATCTGATGCACACTTTTTTAAAACGAAGCATCACATCATTAATTTTTATGCCGATGCACCAAAGCGAATCGCTGAATCTTACCATCTCTAATAGGTAATCAGGATTAACTTGAGATTGGTCGAAATTGTGTGTCATGTCCCCTTAAAAAAAAAAAAGTGACACTGCGCAAAGCGAGAAATGATTAAAAAAGGGTTCGTGAGATTTGAGCGAGTAAATGCAGAGCCATTTTGTCTCCAGAGTTTTATCAGCACTACTCAAGAGCTGGTTTTGAACTAAAGCATTTTCTCGCCTGGACTGGTGTTTTCACCAGATTTTCTCATAAGAGAAGAACAAAAATGAAGAAAGTCCACCACTGCGTCTAAGCACCTGTTATTTTACAAGCGGAGCCTCGTCGAGATGTTTTTGAGACGTCAACTGGAGCCAATTTGGACCTAAACATAGAGCCATCAGCAGGGAAAGGCTTTTAAAAAAAGCTAAATTGGTGGCGTGGTGAACGAAAAAAAAAAAAAAACAAAACCAGTGGAAGTGAAGATCTGACGATCTTCTGAACAACAAAAAATTATTAATGGTGGCATTGTGTGGTGCAAACCGACGCAAAGTATCCAGTGAAATAGTATATTTGATTATATCCTAATAACCGTACAAAGTGTTTTATTCTTCCTATATTGCAACAGTTTTCCAACAAAATAATTTTGAAATGGCTTTATAGTAGACAGTCGATTAGCTGGAACTATCGGCTATCGGCAAAAATCATTACGAGAGCGGCCTCTAGAGGCAAATCGCTGACGCCACCTGCTGTTTGTTTTTACACTCGAGACTGCGGGCTGCACGAAGAGCGCTGTATTCTCAACCGAAACATTCAGCACTGATACTGGAGACTTCTATACATTTTAAAGTCCATTTATTTACTAAATTTCACTACATTTTTGAATCATCCATCATACTAATCCTAGTGAATTATTTGTTATTATACAAACAATATAAAGGGAACAAATCAAAAGTAAATTTCAGCACCACCAAGCTGCAACTGCTGGGCCCTTAAGCAAGGCCCTTAATTCTTAATGGCTCAGATGTATAACGAACTGTAGCTCTTGATAAAAGGCGTCTGCCAAATGCCATTAATTAAAAAAAAAAAAAAACGCATTAAATGAAACCTGTGATTGGGTGCATTTACAGACCTCCTGACCAATCAGATTTGAGCATTTAACACGATCTGGTACGAGACGCTCACATAATCTGCCACACATTCCAGTCTTACACAGTGAGCCTCTCAAATAAAAAGCGTGTGTTTAAAAGGATGCATTTTCAACAACAGCTGACAAAAAAAGCAGCATATTCCCTCAAGCTGTTCTATTTGCGGTGTGGTGGTGGAGTTGTCAGGCGCCCGGGGTGGATGGGGGAGGAGGGGGGAGGGTTTAAGTCTTGAGGAAAAGCAATTAAAACGCAACTACAGGCGATCGGCTGATGTCGAAGAATTCCGGTTACGGGTAGTTCGGAGGGTAAGAGTGGGTGGAGAGAGATCCCAGGAGGGTGGAGACGCCTGGGGCGAGTGTGAACGAGTGTGTGCAGTGTTTAGTGTGTGTGGAATCAACAGGGGAAAAGAAACAAGAAGAGTGCAGTCCACGAACGTGGTAACGAGGTCAGAGAGGAAACAGAATGGGTTTCAAGAAACGAACTGCTTCAGAGCTGACCTTTCAGATGAACTAGCCTCCACACACACACACACACACACACACACACACACACACACACACAGTTTTCACAGTAAACTTTAAAGCAATAAAATACACAAAATCCAGCCAAGGAATGTCTAAAGTCTGATGGAGCTGACAAATAAACAAACCTCCGAGCCACCAATTTAGCATCGTCCAAATCACACGCCTGAATCATCACATCCCCTCAAACGCTCAAACTCGCTTTCAGTTATGGAGAAATAATACACAGACAAATGGACGCCACCATATTAACAGTGTGAACTGCAGCAGAAGCCGTTACGGAGCTCTCGTTTCCTCATCACACAGTGAAGAAAAGCATTTCTTCTGACTCAAATGATCAATAGCTCCTGAGGTAATTATAATAACGGTTTTAGTGAAGGCGGCGGACGTGAATTCTTGGCTATCCGACATTTCCCAGCGAGCGTGAATAAAAATCACTCTGAGGTGGAAAACACCAGAGAGGGAGGACTTTTGGTTCTCATTTGGAACCTGACTAACGGCAAGTTGCGAATTATCTTAAAATTTGCGGGAAACAGTATATATACCTCTATATATATATATATATATATATAAAGTAACAATATATATATAAAGCTCAAATACCACTGACTGACTCACTCACTCATAACGAAATCTCAAAAACCACTGAACGGATTGCAATGAAATTTGGAACATACCTTCCTCTTGGGTCTTAGGTGCTCACTAAGAAAGGGTTTTGAAAAATTCGCCCTGGATCGCGGCTAACTCGCAAAAAACGCGATTTCTCACGCATTGTAAACTCTTCGAAATAACAGTACGGATCCTAATAAAACTTACTAGATTGTTTCTTATTACATGTTAGATGCACGATAAAAAGAATTTTCAAAGTAGTTTGCCCTGTATCGGTACTACAAAGGGGTAGTACGTTATTTGTTGACGTTACGTTCTGATCTCTGATCATCCAGTCCTGCTCAGTGCTTACTGCTTATTGCCATATTGCTTAGCGTTCTGCCTTCCGTAGCGAAGCACGGGTACTTTCAGCTAGTATATATATATATATATATATATATATATACACACACACACACACACACACACACACACACACACACACACACCATATATATGATTTTATTTAAATTTTTTTCCTTTTAATACATATGCAAAGATTTCAAACAATCTTCTTTCACCTTGTCATTATGGGATATTGTTTGTAGAATTTCGAGGAAAATAATGAATTTTATTTCATTAATGGAATAAAGCTGTAACATAACAAAATGTGGAAAAAAAAGCATGAAATTCACCCTCCACCTGGCCTAGGAGACCTGAACCTGTTCCAGCATGGTTCACAAAAACATATGGTGTACATGGGTTGGAGTGGAGGAGCTTGAGTGACCTGCTATAGAGCTCTGACCTCAACCCTTTGGGATGAATGTGAACACTGACTGCACTTCAGGCCTCCTCACCTGACCTACATCACTACCTGACTTTACTCACACCCTTGTGATATGTGGACGAGCACAAATGTCCACAAGCACACTCCAAAATCTGGTGGAACATCTTCCCTGAAGAGTGGAGGTTATTTTAGCAGGAATTGGGGATTAAATGTGGAATGGGACGTTAAAAATAAAAGCACATACCAGTCTTAAGGTCAGGTGTCCACAAACCTGTGTTCATATAGTCTAGATGGAATCGTCTGGCAAATTTACTGTGACTGAATTTTGTATTTTTTATTACACAAGTGTATGTTATGTTAAATTCATTAATATATATATTTTTTTAAAAGCTATAATTCCCAGCTTTCCAGTGGCTATTAAGTGTCATGATCCCTGCTTGAAAAATTCTCGCGGTCTGACGGATCTTCATCCACCCTGTGCCTCCTTTAGTCTCTCCGACTGATCTCTACTTTCTCTGTTCTAGGGTTTTCCTTTGACATTTTCATTTCACTCACACACACGCACACTGCGAACGCAATTACTCCATGCGGTGATAACAAGACAAGCCAGCGAAAAAACGTTCAATTCCATTTCACCCCTGATAATTCACGATAAGCAACGAGTCATTTCCGAGACCACCGGCCTCGAGAGTCGGCGTGTGCAACTATTAATAAACAAATCAATTAGATTTCGGGTTAAGTTGAAAATTCTGCACTCAGAAATGACAAAAAAATATCAAAGTACTTCTCTCAATACATTCCCTCTATTCGCTGCTAAAGAATGGTCTGCAAAATTCATGCTCATGGTCTGCAAAATTCACACACACGCACACACACACACACAAGCACACACACACACACACACACACACACACACACACACTCGCACACACACATGATAAGGCTGCATATACTCCATTCACAATAATCCCACCCATGAGTACATCACCTGGTTGTGGCATCATGGGAGTGTAGACTTTGGGCTCGATGGTGCCCATGGGTGGGGGCAGGAGGGGGTTGGTAAAGCTACGCAGGGGGTGCGTGGGTCTCACGCATGCCGTGGGAATGGAGCGACTCGGGATCTCATCTGCCCCCGACGCTTCGGGCTGCACCGAGGGGATCAAAGACGCCTGAGGCTGGGGGGTTTCCGTGGTTATGGCTGTGGAAAACACATACACACTGTCTCTGGTTGCCTTTCATTCTAAATTACACATATTGGTGAACAAATGTGAGTGATTTAGAAAAAATCAAGAGGGTTTATTAAAATGTAAGAGCAGATTTTAAGAAGAATTATAAATAAAGAAATAAGAAAATAATTAAAGAAGAAAGAGAAAGCAAGGGGGGAAAAAAAGAAGGAAGAATGTTTATAGAGTACCTGCGGCGTAGCCTCGGTCCACGGTGAGCGTGGAAAAGGGCATGGGCCTGAGGGTGAATTTAGAGTGAGGGGTGTAGCCACATGTAGGAGACGGCAGGATGCCCGGGTACTGAGTGCTTTCCAGTGTGGGAACCGGGATGGCACTGACCACCGCTACAGAGAAAAACAGAAGGAGGGGTTTAGCTTAAAAACCAGTCGATTTTAGTGTATGACAAACGTAAAAGGTTGCAGAGGAATATTTAAATATATATATATATATATATATATATATATATATTAATCTGTACCAAAAAACCGAGAAGATCCCCAAAAAGGGTTTTAGGCTGATGGTATCCTAAGTTAGAAACCTAGTGACCCAGTGTTGATGTATTCATCGATAGAGACCTCAAAGCACATTTCTACGTCGCTCTGGAGAAGAGAGTCTGCTAAATTCCCTAAATGTAAATGTAGGTCGATTTGTAAATCAAAAACCACACGTTTCTTTTCAAGGTCTGGGTAAAATCACAAGCTGAAAGTTTCTTGGTAATCCTATGCTTTCGAATTTTAAGCCGGTTGCATCATACGCTGACTCCATCGTCTAGACATAAGCTTTGAAATGATACAAATGTACGATTTGCAAGTCGTAAGCTCTACATTCGGCTCTATTCTGTGATTTATATTGCATTAAAACATGTAAATCATCGTACACTTGTACTCTATTCCACTGAGTCGATTCTATGAGCTGGATTTTTGAGTTAATCCAAAATTCTAATAAATCCCTTTCTGCTTTTTTAATCATTCATAATATGATCAAATGATCAAGTGGGACGCAAAATTCCAGTAAGCACTTCACTACAGGAACCTGGCGTGTGTTCCTGGTCTGAGAATCCTCGGGTATGTGCTACGCTGTTAGCGTTTCCTCTGTCAGTGACCTTGAGATGAAAGGCAGAAGTGTCTGAAATGCTAAGCGCAGTGAGATTGCTATCTTTTAAACTGCCTGAGACCCGAGAGTCTTTTTAATTCTTTCTATTTCCGAAGCTCAGAACTCTGAGGGAGCAGTCTTTAATGTTTACGAAGGTGTGTGCACGTGTGTGTGCGTGTGTGTGTGTGTGTTTGTGTGTGTGAGGGAGAGACATGCTTATATTCACCGCAACTTCTCGGCTGACCTGCTCAGTGCAGATGGCAATTATTTTATGCTCTGATAACCCAGAGGCACAGAAAAACTTCATTTTCCTCGCCTGATGTTATCGTGAATAATACAGAATCATTCCTGAGGCTCTGAATTGGCCTATGACTGCCAATAGCTTCACAACAGATCAATCCATTCGCCCTCATCTGCTAAGTCTCTGATCATCTGAGACTTTGTCTTGTGTGTGTGTGTGTGTGTGTGTGTGTATTGAAGGCAAAGCAGGTGTCCTAAATCCGATTATATACAATATTCCAGTCAGAGTTTCTAATGGGAAACGATTCACAAAATTCCTACAACGCATCAGTGCATCGACAGTAAAGTTAACGATGTGATGCATCGATTTTAGAAAGTATGCACGTTGGCATTTGTATAGCGATGCATCATTTTTCACATATTTGCATCTGTAAAAACTTGACTCGACTCTCAGCACCGCTGCTGCTACGTGAATATGACGCATCACAACACTACGGAGACCGAGGCGTGTCCTGAGAGTCACATAGAATACAGATTAACATGGCAGAGGTAGAGCTGTAACTTCCTGCAGACACAACAGGAAAAGAATGTCTGCTTTTATTTAATCTTGGTTCTTTTATTTTTAAGGCGTGTTTGTTTAGAGCCATGCTTTAGAAGTCAGAAGTTGCTTAAGTAAATTGATGATTTGCTGTCTGTCTGAACCGAAGCAATAAAACTGAACTATCGGTACCATACTGAATTGCAGAGCATCAGGTTCACTGCATCGTACTGCATTAAATCGCATTGTGTTGAAGTGAATCAAAATCGACCGCAGTTCGACCCCTGAGGTATTTACTGTTTCAGCTTGTTCAGGGATTCGTATATTAATAGTGAATGAAATGAAAATAACATTTTAGAACACATGAGAAAATTCGTTTTATTTATTTGATTTTCTAATAAAAACAAATTTAATTTAAGAAATAAAAGTAAAACTGAAAGATACACTGAAAAGTAATGTTAATTGTAATTTAATTATAATAATACAAAATATACAATATGAGTAATATTGTAATATAATGAGATTTTATTTCGGTATCAATTTCGGTGAAGTAGAATTGTGCACTATATTTCGATTAGCAAATCATTTCATTAGCCTTTTATTTCATTAATCATTTAGTTTAATTGTTTAAAAACTTGGAACAAATAATAATAATAATAATAATCTTTATTTTTTTATAGAATCTCGAAGCACTTTACAAGTAAAAAATAAAGAACGATATATAGAAACATCATCCATAACAAAAAAAAAAAAAAAAAAAAAAAAAGATTCACCTAAATGCTCTCATGAAAAAAGTAAGATTTAAAAGCGAGTGTAAAAACACAAAGATTCAGGTTGCCTGATTTCATTGGGGAGAGACCCCCCAAAACGTATGGTGCAAAAGAAGAAAAAAAAACCCGGTCCCCTATAGAACGTAAACTGGTGGGAGGAACAACTCCAGAACCAGAGAAGAAGACCAGCATCAGAGAAGCAGATTTAAAGTTTGTGACAAATAATATGGCACCATAACTTGTAGGACCTTGTAGGTCAGCATGAGATTTTTTTAAGTGAATGTGAAACCTGACAGGGAGCCAATGCAATGCCTCCAAATCTGGAGAGATGCTAGTCTTCGTCAGGGTTCTAGCAGCTGAATTATGAACAGCCTGTAATTTGTTTAAGGTTAGATTTAGAAACCCCAGCAAGCAAAGCATTACAGTAATCGATGCATGAAAAAAACAAAAAGTATCGATTTTTCAGCAGCCGTAAAAGATATCATGGGGTGCAGCACAACAGGGGGCAGCACAAACACTCATCTATGACTTTTAGGGCTCGTCAAACTCGCTCGCATCCTCACGCCTGCCCATTTTTCCTGATTCTGACACGTCCACTAGCAGGTGCCATGATGAATAGATAATCAGTCTTCTTCATTTTACCGGTCATAATGTTGACAATATGACAATGACCTCGCATTTTTTTACCATTAGACACAAAGGCCACACCTTCTTCATTGGAAATAATAGACAGAGGCCACACCTCCTTGACTAACAGACTGTGGTTACACCTTTTTTTGGGATTGATAGACACCTTTTTCCCTTGGAGGCAACAACTGCACAATAAACGACATCTTAATTTCACCCTAGAAGTAGAGGTCCACTATAAATTCCGTCTTAATCAGGAGACTGAACTCGAGAAACCCGAACTGCACTACTGCTCTGAATCTCAGCTGAAAGTCGGGCAGTTAAGAAGCTTAACCAAACAAAACAGTGGCTTGGCTTCAGTTCACGCTGTCACACAGCAGCCAGGCCTGCAGGGAGCAATTCATTACGCACTTATCAAGTCTTATTGCTCTTTCTGCTTCTCTTTCCATTCCACAGAGCAAGCCAGTGTGTTCGAATGCATCTGCTGTCTGATTTTGATCGATCTGCTGTTGGATTATAGTGTGTGTCCGGTGTGTGTGTGTGTGTGTGTGCTTTTGTTTTCCCAGCTGTGGCAGTCCACTGTCCTGTTGAGTCTCGGACTGATTGATGAGGTCCAATGATAAAAGTGTTATTATGGCAAGAAAGTTATCCGAAGCGCAGCAGTACCAGAGAGGCGTGTCTGAAAGTCAAAGCGAGCCAGAAAGCAATGATCTATATTTACTGTCCGACTCAAGCCTGTGGGGTGTGGGTGTGTCGGGTTCTATACATTATTGATCCAGGGAACAGTTGATGCATTTACAGGAGGATTCAATCGTATAAAATGCATAGCATTTCAACCGGGGGGCTGTGGTGGTACTGCAGGGGGTCCGCTAATTATTGTTGTATCAAAAAAATTTTTTTTACAAAAAAAAAAACCATGGGTAAAAACATCAAATATAAAATATTTAATCAAAAAAAATTATAATTATTACATAAAAGTTCTATTCAAATTATAGCTGAAGTAAATGTATAATTGTCCACCTGATAGTAAAAGCAAAATGCATGAAACTGCAGAACTATTCAAATAAAAGCCTGCGAACAACTTAATCAATTGTGATTTTCATTGCAATATATGATGCATGTAGAACAACAACATCGTTTTAATGGTCTTAAAATAATATTACTAGTGTAGTATGATTGGTTTCTATTAATATCAATGGCTATGCTTGACACATTTTGTATCCGGTGGTCTCTGTCCAATGTCATCGCCTAAGTGGTCCTTGACCTGAAAAATGATGAAGACCCCTGATGTATGGGATACAGAAGAGGCCACGCCTCCTTTACTTTGACCCATAGACACAGAAGCCACTCCTCTTAATTCTAGGACAAATAAATAAAGGACATACCTTAACAGTGACACAAAGGCCACACCTTTTTTGCTTACAAAATCAGACAGCTACACTTCATATATATTATAAAACAAAAAGGACGTGCCTCCTTCCTTGAGATTAATAAAGAGGCAGTGCCATTGGACCAGTAGATGCAGAAGCCACGCCTCCTTATTTTAGAACTAATAAATATAAAGGCCACGTTTCCTTTACTTGAATGAACAGAACTAGGTCACTCTTTTTTTTACTTGGACCACTAGACAGAAGCCACACCTCATTATTTTAGGACTAATCAGTATAAAGGCCAAACCTCCTTTTTAACTAGACAGAAAGACCACACCTTCTTATTTAAGGACTAACAAAGGCCACACCTACTTTACTTGAAATACAGACCCAGGCCACGAATCTTCTACTTAGACCATTAGACACAATAGCCAAACCTTCTTTGCTGAAAACAATAAACAGAGGCCATGCCTCCTTCCCAGACTGAGGCCACACTTTCTTTGGACCATACCTCCATTATTGTTTTTTTTTTTTCTGGTTTTGCTTTCAGGTGCATTCAAACCTAAGAGAATTTTCATTACGTGAAAAGAGTTCCGTGTAAAGGGCTTGATTCACTCACGTGTGTTGCTGGGCTGAGAGTCCATGGGGATCATCATCTTCGACCGGGTCGCTCTGCGTGAAGCTAGAGAGCGGTCTAGAGTGGAAATGCCGCTGGAGGCTTCATCTGCATCGCCACCTGAAAAATGGAGGGATTATCAGTTCTTTCTGTGGACATGTTCTTTGCGTTTGGTGGGTCACAGCCTCCACAGTCAGCACTCTGGTCTTGCAGGAACTAAAGCTAAATTTGGATGAAAAGCTGCAACGCTGCAGAGTTATTTGTTCATTTTAACTAATGACCATGCCACCTACACAAGCCTAAATAAAATTTACCTAGCTAGATAGATAGATAGATAGATAGATAGATAGATAGATAGATAGATAGATAGATAGATAGATAGATAGATAGATCCTTTGAGAGCCCCTGTTCAAATTTATATACAGCACTACATGGCTACATCATACAATACAATCTACATGGCTACAGGGCCTCTAATCTGCATGGTTTTTTAGTGGAACCATTCACAGTAGTCTCATGCGTCTTTCCACTTGATCCGAACTCCATCCATAAGAAGGCTATCATGATGAATCAGGGAGGTTTGCAGAGCATATTGGGACAGGCTTGTTGCCGGCGTGGTATCAAAAGTTTTTGAGACTTGTTTTGTAACGCCAAAAGATGGCAGCACAAGGCTGCACTCACAGTCACAGGGAGCACCGACCTTCATAAGTCAGTCTGTCAAAAGACATCGTGCTGTGTACATCAAGAGCTGTGCAACTTATGCTATTCTGAACCACGTGTGTAACCACTTCTGCGAGTTCATCATAAACATCTGGGCAAATCTTCGTCGATGCTGCGATGAGTGGTTCGAGGTGTTTTGACTGGTACAAGAACTTCAAGAGCAGAAGAACAAGATGCCGAGAGATCAGGGAGACCTTCCACGAGCTCAACTCCCGACAAATCCACAACATTGCTGCCATTGTCGATGTGTCATACGGAACAGTCCAGGCAAATCTCGCGTGTGATTTAAACATTGCTGTCAAGTTCGTCCCCAGGCTGCTCAACCCAGAAGCAAAAGGAAGACCAAGTCAAAGTCTGCTAAGAACTCTGTCAGCGTGCCATGAATGAGCCGTCCTTCATGTTGAGGACCATTACCTGTGACAAAGCAACAGTCTTCACAGTGGAAGAGCCCATTATCTCCAGCTCGAACAAGTGCATGCTCGTCGTCTTTTTTGACATTCGCGGAGTAATAATAATACCAGCAAAAAATCTTAGATGCTTCAACCAAGTGTGTAGAAGAGCCTTTAAACAGTTAATGCTTCACCTCACTTCAGATTTAAGTATCAGATGTACACAAGCTGAACAGATGAATTATTCAGCCAGAGCAAACCTGACTCATATGAAGCAGTCAATAGACAATCCAAGGATAAATGTTGGACTGTAATGTATTACAGAGGGTTGGACATTAGAATGAGCAGAACGTAAAGAACCAGACTGTTACCTGAGTGGCTGCTCTTGCTGCCCATCTGGCTCTCTGATTGGCTGTGGGTGACAGGGGCAATCTCCTGGCAGCTCTGGATTGGAGATTCTTGGCCGGATGGGGCCGAGCTGGACGGTTTCTCGATGTTCTTCAGCTCCATCTCCTCATGGTGGATCCACAGGTCTGGAGGTCGCAGGTCTTTCTGACTTCCTTTCCTTTTCCCTGCACTGTGCGTGGCCCTCTTTCTACACACAAACACACACATACATACACACCTTACATGAACAGTATTTTGGTGTAATTTCTTTTGAATATCTTGCCAATATTTTTTCTGCATATCAAAACATTTAAAAGAAAGTAGAGTAGGAGATCGAAATCTGTTTTTATAGATTGGTGTGTGTGTGTGTGTGTGTGTGTGTGTGTGTGTGTGTGTTGAGGGAAAAAAATGGGAGTGTTTTCTTTCTCTTAAAATGCCAAAACACAATTACACTCATTAGCATCAGGCTCCTGTACTGTGTGTGTGTGTGTGTGTGTGTGTGTGTGTCTGTGTGTCTGTGTGTCTGTGTGTGTCTGCATACATAATAATAAGGTGAAAATTCAAGATGTTCTCTCTAACACACATCCCCTTCCTCTGTATACACACACACACACACACACACACACACACACACACACAAACACACACACACACACACAAAACATTGTAGCAATTAAAGCGATTTATTAACTGCACTGATGTGCCAAAAGGGCACTTTACCTCATTTAGGTGTTAGCACTTGGTATATTCACTAGACATGTGTTTGTCAACGAGGGCGACACACTTTTAACCGCATGGTTCAGCTCCTCTCATAAGCGCTGCGGCTATAATAATGAGTCAGCCTTATACCATGCTAGTCCTGTCAGGAGCTGTTAGATTAGCTAAGCTAATGATCTCAGATGACAAACACAAGGGAGGAAATGGTCAAAACATGGAATTTTAATATATATTAGCACCTAGCTAATGATTGCGTACCTATACGAACATATTTTTCACACACAGTTTGAGCCTAAGATGCTGAATGCTTAGTTCACTCAGACGCTTGATTCGCGGCGCTAGCATTACAGCTAGCAAAGTCTCTCAGAAATCAGTGATTCATTAAAGCTCTCGAAGTCTGCGGATTATTTGCGTTAGTACTCAGAATCCTTGCCTGCTCAAAGAGTTAGCAAAGTAATGTACCTTATACTAGTGTTGAATAAAATTTTATGCAAATGTGAGAAATGTGAGCTAGTTTGTTTGAGGTTAGCTAGCCAGTAAGTTATGTGGGATGGCAGGACGACATGTTGATGTTTCATGTTTCCGTGGACTTTTTTCACCAGACATTTGATGTGTGTGAGAAACCCTAACATGTTTTTTATCCAATTCTACACTGATAAATGTGGCACTTGTTTCAATTAATAGAATTATAGAATTCAACCTAATTCTCAGGCTGAAGTCAAGTCAAGTCATAAGTATGGTGAGTGAAGTCCTGAAGAGCTCTGCATTAATTTTTCTATCCACCCAGCCTACTGTAAAAATATAGTAAATAGGTAAACAACTCTGAGGTAATTTCTGGACTAGCATTACCACATGGAGGCTAATATTACAGAATTCTAACATCACTTCTAATAATATGGTTGTTTATTTGTAGTTAATGGACCCAAAATCATTGCCCTTGTGTCTTCCTCAGAACACACAATAACAAAGTGTTGTTTTTTTTCTCAAAAGAGCCCTGACAGAAAACCTACTGACCCCCTACATCTACAGCAGTGTATATGGGGAAAGGGGAAGCAGCAGTGGCAGCTTCACTGCATGCAGCCAGATCTCAGAACAATGCATGAAAACACTTATCACAGCTTAGCAGACATGCTACTGCTGAGTTCCGGTGCGCCAAGAAGCGCACATGGGCTTAGCAGGGCGTAACGATTATGTGGGAAAGGCGAAACCGACTCACTTCCTTTGTTGTGCGGAGGACCGCCGCGTGCAAATGAGGGCCACGATGACCACGACGACGATGGTGACGGCGCCCACAGACACCACGATGATAACTAGGAGGTTGCTGTTCTTCTGAGGGGTCACACTGCCGTGGGGGGGTCGCATCTGACCAATGGGGGGCTCTGAAACATACAATTTCAATTATATAAATAGACATTGCAGTGTTGCTGTGGTGATGGAGGAACCTGAACTAGGAACACTCAGGAGCCTGTTGATTTAACAGCATAGATCATCAGCTGAATTCCACAGAAACTAAGTTGTAAAAAAAAAAAAAAA
>JAAIIK010000041.1:1927621-1947217 GCA_014706435.1 Silurus glanis
CCATCCATCCATCCATCCATCCATCCATCCATCCATCCATCCATCCAAAAGCCCATTTTTTCGTCCCACAAAGCAACCGCAAACCTCTCACAGCCCCCAAGACACCAGAACTGACCAGAGAATTAAAAATGCATTTACTGAGGAAACACTCTCGCCGATCGATACGTGTAACACATTAACAAAAACAGCCTACAAGATCCACAGTAAGGCTTCACATTCATTACTGAGCTGTTCCATGAACTCTTCGGAGAACATCACAATGAAAACAAATGCACCCAAATTGTTCTTATATAAATATCAATTCAACAGGTGATTTTATATCTGCTCATTTAAATGTCCATGTTTCTGTCCATCCATCCAACCTATAATCCATCAGTTCATCCACTTGTAAGTCTAATCATGCACATATCTGTCTATCCATGCTTCAATGTGTCCATCGATCCATCCACATCCATCCATCCATCCATACAGCCTCCATATATATTTTTATGAATCTCTATATCAAACTATCTGTCTGTGTGTGTGTCTGTGTGTGTGTTGTGATTGTGCGACATACCTGACATGGATCTGGTGACAGCGCTCTCGTACAGAGGGACACCTTCTCCTGCATTATTGAAGGCCTTTAGCGAGATCACGTAATGGGAGCTGGGCTCTAAAATGAGAGAAACGAGGGAGAAAGAGAGAGAGAAAGAGAGAGACATTAGTGGGTTTAATCGCTGATGCAACACACAGTGGCCTTGAAAAGCCCTCACGTCAACACCCTTTTGTTCATGAGGAGAATTTTCTGGTGGGATAATAACCATCGAGCCCAAATGAATCATCTGAGGAAGAAAGTGTCGAGACCCGGAGGAGAAAACAAAAAGTCGGAGCAGAGGGGAGTTTAGTGGGATGAAGTTGAGAGCTGCCAGTTGCTTTTTGGCAGTTTGGAGAATTTTCAGCCTCAGTGTGAGGATCAGGTGCAACCCTTGAATCCTGTGATTAACATGTTATAACTATGTGTGTGTGTGTGTGTGTGTGTGTGTGTGTGTGTGTGTGTGTGTGTTTTGGAGTGCGTGTTTGTTCTTGTTTTTGTTCTCCACACTTTCAGCAAGGCTTCACAGAGGACTGAACGTATTATGCTGTTGTGACGGCTTCCGGTAAATTATTTACCTATAGGCAGCTCAAAAAAATATATTTTTTTTACTTTCAAATATATTTTTTAAGCGTATCCACTCTGCTCTACATTCTTTTTTACATTTCACATGTTGCAAGTTGTATGTTGTATATAATTATGTTTGTGACAAATCCAAATCTTGGTCTGATCGGTGATGTGATGACGTGCTGGAACAAAAAATGTTCACAGAATATAAATATCTGGACAGAATTTCTAATGTAAAATGTCACTACAAAACTCTACACAACAACTTCCATTTGTCATATACAAACCCATGATTTTATACTGAATAAAGCATTAAAAAGTAAATGTTACTCTCATTCAGTCGTGTTAAAGTCGCGTTTTAGTGTGCGATCGATCAAATCAAATCAACATGTCACAATCTATAAATACCTCACAGACTGTCATGTAGTATGAATAGAAATAAACTTTATGCCAAAAGACTATTATAATATTTATATTTAAAATTTATATTAAATGTTTAATAATTATACTTGCATAAATGATTATAGAATTGTGTTAATATGTGTAAGGTACAGTTAATAAGTTAAGTGTTTTTAGTTATTTTTCAACTTTGATTTTTGCCAGACAAATTGTATATTATAATAATAATAATTATTATTATTATTTTATTATTATTATTTTATTTATATTTATTATTGTTTATTATTATTATTATTATTATTATTATTTTTATGGAACTGTACATTTCCAAATGCATAGAGATCCAGTGGGCCTCCTGAAAGATTCACAATTTTAGCTTATTTATTCACTCAGTTATTCTCCAAACAAGTAAACTGCCCTTTGCCCTTTTTCTGTTTTCTTTAAAAAAATACTTTCCCCTTTGGATTGATCAGCTCAATATTGCTGCCATGGCAACCTGAAGATTGTGTGTAAAATATTGATAAGGACACGGATTTATGAGGTTTTTTTTCTGCACTAATGGTATTAAAAAGGGATCAAATCACCCTGGGTCAGGAGCTATAAAGTGGAGTGAAAGAAATAAAGAGAGAGAGAGAGAGAGAGAGAGAGAGAGAGAGAGAGAGAGAGCGACCCATTAAAACTGTTATAAATCTGCCTCATTAACTATTTTATTATTACTATTTATAACAGTTTTCTTGCTCTAGTCTTAAAATCCCTCTAGTCCAATAGAACTATTTAGTCTAAACCACGTCTAGTCCAACCCAATCGAATCCAATCCTTTAGTCTAAACCACTTTCTAGTCCAATCAAATATAGTATTATAGTCTAAACCACCTCAAGTCCAATCCAATACGGCCATTTATTCTAAAACACATGCTAGTCTGATCCAATACTGCCCTCCACTCTAAAACACCTTCTAGTCCGATCCAATACAGCCCTCCAGTCTAAAACACCTTCTAGTCCGATCCAATACAGCCCTCCAGTCTAAAACACCTTCTAGTCCGATCCAATACAGCCCTCCAGTCTAAAATACATGTTAGTCTGATCTAATACAGCCCTCCAGTCTAAAATACATGCTAGTCTGATCTAATACAGCCCTCCAGTCTAAAACACCTTCTAGTCTGATAGGAAAACATTATATAGGAAATCATCATCATCATCATCATCATCATCATCATCATCATCATCATCATCATCAGTCATATCTTCTTCTTTCAGCTGTTCCCGTTAGGGGTCCCCTCAACATCTGGCCCTTCCAAATCAACTACCTGCATGTCTTCCCTCACCACATCCATAAACCTCCTGCTTGGCCTTCCTCTTTTTCTCTCTTCCCAGTGGCTCCATCCTCAGCATTCTTCTACCCATGTACCCCACATCCCTCCTCTGCACATGACCGAAGCATCTCAATCGCGCCCCCTCCCCCCCCTCCTCACCTTGACTCCAAAAGGTCCTACCTGCATGGTCCCTCTAATAAACTCATTTATAATCCTATCCATCCTCTTCCCCCTGATGAAAATTGCAGCATCTTCAATTCTGATTATCAGTCACCTACAGCTCCACATTCATACCACCAGACTGTTAACCGAGCACCTTTAGAGAGACACATGTTCCTCTCGAAACATATTTATTTCGAAATGACAAACACGGCGTCGTATTAAAAACGGCATCAATAAAACATTAGCATGCCTTAACACCGAAAGTGTCTTTGTTTAAGTGTGCACTAGAAAGCCGGGCGAAATTCATTAACGGTTCATTATCGCTCTGCTGAGTGAAGCTCTGTCTGAATATTAAAAGCCTCCAATTTGTTGTTGTCTCTTTTCAAATGCTAATAGCAGCAGGCTTTTTCAAATTGAATTTACACCCCACTTGTTTTGCTGCTACATTTATTCAGATGCCATGTTGTAATGTCAGTCGAGGTAATAAATATAAAATCGGAGCATTCTAATGAATGAAAAGTAACCCGATGTGGGATCACTCTGGTAATCATGACCAGCGATATAATAAGTAATTCAACAAATACATATGCTGCGAATTTCCTTCATTCCCAGTCATGTTTACGCAACCTCGTTCTGATACTGGGTCACCACCATATTGGTCACTATCTGAAATTAAAAAAAGGACACGATAATGGAAAAAAAATCCACAAAAAAGTGTATTCATTTCTAATGTGGGTAAAAGATCAGGGAGTAATGCCACGCATGTTAACTTAGAAAATCTGCAATCGTTTATCATTTTAATGGATCATCTTAGCATTCAAACGTGCGGGCGCACTTACACACGCCGCTACGCTGTATAACAGTTTGGTGGATTTGCAACAGTTTTGTCGCACAACATACACTACATAATAGTCTCCTGACTTTAATTATATAAATGATCTCCCCTGAGAGTGCAAGCAAAGAGCATGAATTATTCGAGCAGTAGAATCGGGTCCGCCTTCCGATTCAGCCTTCGTGAGCATATTCCCGACGGAGACGCAGCTCATTTTCCACAATCGCATTCACAGTAACCACTGAACATGCCTATTAGTTAGTGGAGACAAACATATTTCCCAATGTCAGCCTGCAATAGTCATCTCGCACACACCACTACATTTATATACACACACCCGAACAAATACACCCGGTCTGGACTGGAGAGATAAAGGCTGCAGGGACGTATCCCATTAGCTTCTTGTATGGAGTGTATGGGCTGTGTAAATGAAGCTTGAGCAGCCATTCAATTTCTTTCAATACAATCCTAAATACAGTTCAATATAGTTTTCAAATCTACTACAATTCTCTGGTCCATGTCAGTCTTAAAATGTTCCAATGTTCAATACAGTCCCGTCTACAGGCTGCATCGGGATGGGGATCGCACGTTATGGCGAGTTCGAGTCAGGAGTTTCTTCCATCGTTCATTCCTCTCAAAATGTTCTGCTTGCTGTTGATCTGACGCTGAACTCTATGTCCGTGCTACGTAGATACCACCAAGCGGCGGTCAAAGCAAGTTCAAAAAAGAGCGAATGCTCTACTCCGATTGGTGGCTCGCTAAGTTTTTATCCAGGAATGACTGATTTCGCAAAACGTAGTTGAGTAAAAAAATGGAAATTTGGAATACTTCAGTAAAATACAGATACATGTAAAGGCTAATACAGACTACATTTACGTCATTACTGTCCACCTCCTGATATCTCCTGATATCCAGTTGCAGGTTTACTACAGGACCCCCAGCCAAGTCCAATACAGCCTTCATATCCCAATGTGCCATTTAGTCCAGTATAGCATTCCAGGCTAAAACAATTGTCTGCCTGACATCCACTACAGGCCACAAGTCCAGTTCAGTCTAATACACATCTATTGCTGTACAATTGTGTCTGTTTTCTGAAAATCTTACCTAGGTTTTCAATGGAATAGTAGCGCTGCTTGCTGTCCACACGCACTGTGTCAGCATAGGGACTCCCCACGCCATAGCCGATGATGTAACCCCTCACCAAAATGTTGGGGTTCAGTGGAGGCGTCCAGCTCATGATGATGCTGTTGGGAAGGGGACGGACATGCAGAGAGCTTGGCTGGTTCGGAACCTGGGTCTCTGCAAGACAAACGGAAAAGAAATTCCAATGCAGACGAAAGGATTTTTAAAAGGCAAAAAAGCAGCACGCAAATAGACTATTTATCGTATCCAGGTAATAAAAAAATCCATCGGCTGTCAGCCAAAATGCCTGCCAAAAGACTCGCTGGCTATTTAGAGCCTGTTACTCATAGAACTATCACGTGCAATCGTTCCTGAGTGGCCCTGGGAACAACCCTGGCATCAGACGCTCGTACTAACACACACACTTGTTACGAGAACAGATTGGCAGCGAAGGCGTCCAAAAGAGCCTTGAAAGATGAAGCAGATCTGGATGCAGCCCAAAACAGCTGCTGTGTGATCAGTAAGGAAGCTCGTCACGCGTTGCGATGGAGGGGGGAGGGGGGCTGGTATAAGGACAGCCTGCGCGTTACCACCACAGGCTAGTTCATTTGTTTGCCAAAATGCGCACTTTGCCAAATGTAATGAGCAAAGCAAACACAATAGAGCGATCAAGGCAGTATAAATATTTAATCACCTGACATGCTGAAGAAAGCGTAAATAGCAGGAGAGGGTGGGGGGTGTTTAAATAGACATTTTTATGAAGATTATGTTTTAGCTTGACCTCAGGGAGGCTAGAGTAGCATGCGTAAATCGCGCTTGGGTTTTATCGTGCTCACCGTCAAGGTCGTTTTCCGGTGTTTCAGCGGTGTACCATTCGCTGCTAGGGCCTGTGCCGTTGACCGTCATGGCCGCCACTTGGAAACTGTACTGACTGCCTTTTTCGAGTCCTGTAAGAAAAAAAAGTGAGGGAAAACAAAAAAAAAAAATGAAAAGTGTAGAATGCACGAGCGAGATAAAGAATCAGGAGATTAGCATGCAGGATTGTAATTAGTAAACACCATCATTCAAGGCGGCAAGGTAAACAAGGTCTCGCAGTCTCATCTAGACGGATCACCGTGCATTTCCATCATCGACTGAGATATAAAACAGCAATTATTCCAGCGGAGCATAGTTGTGTCTGAATGCCCCAGAGTGTCAGGAATTAGCATAGCATGCACGAGCGACAGCGTGAAATGAATCCCTTAGGAAATGGAAACGTGGCAAGATATCATCATGGGAATAATGGTTATGAATATTATATTCATTCCAAATTCAGAAGCCCTATTCAAACAAACACGGGCACATCAGAACGAGCTTGTGTGTGTCAGCGAACGATGGGCTTTTCGAAGCACCCTGGAGGCTACGGCTAAGACAACACGTCCTCTTTGTATCTGTACGGTGGTAAAAATTTTGCTGAGAAAACATAAATGATAATCTTCCAGTGTAACGCACGTGAGCTGCACCAAATCTATGTTCTGGTTAGATTCTACAGTCTGGTTCATTATATTAATTATACCGTCACATATTTTCAGATTTCTGTTTCTTTTTTTAATCAATTGTCAATTTTTTTTGTCAATCAGTGTTCAAAGTGTTGATGTTCACAAATGTTAATAATAAAAACAAGAGCCTAGAATGGCAGCTTGACAATTTTATATATATATATATATATATATATATATATATATATATATATATATTCAGTAAAATATGACTCAGAAGAGCCTAGAAACAGGTAAACATGAATAAATAATTCAGTTAATTAATTTTTTTGATTTAATATTAAATGCAATGTATTTATTTATTTCTATTCTATTCTGCAGTAATAAATTATGAATTGAAATAACAGAAGTCATCTGTTTTCCTGTTTGTTGTTGGAGCTGTGTGCTGATGTGGTCAGTACACTAACTTTTCTGTTATTTCAGTGAACTTGGTGAAGTGATATGGAGCTGTAATGTGGTCAATGCAGTTTAACTGCCCACTAAACTGAAAAATAATTGCACACCTCAGCACTTCTGTCACACAGTCTGACTCGAGTATTAAACAGTGCTCTGGTTTTATAGGAAACACAAAGATAGTTGGAAAGAAAAAGAAAAGAAAGAAAGTCAGAAAGAAAGAAAGAAAGAAAGACAGAAAGAAAGTAAGAAAGAAAGAAAGAAAGACAGAAAGAAAGTAAGAAAGAAAGAAAGAAAGAAAGAAAGACAAACGGCTCACCTGTGAACAGATACCACAGGTTGTTGGGTTCGATGGCCTCCTGCTCTCCTCGCCTTCCTGTTTTACGGTAGCGGATCTTGTAGCCGGTGATGAAGCCGTTCTGCGCGTTGGCTGGAGGAGGCTGCCAGCTCACTTTAATACTCTGAAAGTGATGAGGATGGAGATAAATCACACAAAATGGCTTGTAAAGTGCTGATATTATGATTCTGTTTTACAACCCTTTCCTTGGTCAAGTGATTATATTACATGGTTATATAACTTAGGAAAAATAAGAGGAAGATTCCAATCCAAACATAAAGCTAAAGAATTGATAGTTATTTTATTAAAACTTCTTCTCTCTGCTTCTCCCATTAGGGGTCGCCACATAGGATCATCCGTCTCCATACACCTCTGTCTTCTACATCTGCCTCTTTCACACCAACTACCTGTATGTCTTCCCTCACCACATCCATAAACCTCCTCCTTGGTCTTCCTCTTTTCCTCCTTCCTGGTGGCTCCATCCTCAGCATTCTCCTACTGATATACCCCATGTCCCTCCTCTGCACATGTCCAAACCATCTCAATCTCACCTCCCTCACCTTGACTCCAAAACATCCCACCTGCACGGTGCCTCTAAAAAACGTTTTTCTAATCTTTTCCCCCCCCCCCCCCCCCCACGATGTGTTACTTTATTAAAATTAGAATTAAAACTACTTTAACTAATCTAAATATCTAACATTTATTCATTAGTTACTGTTATGTAAACAACAGACTGTAACTATTCCATTCTCGCATACTCATGCACTTTTCTATACTTATGCTCACATACTTCTATTCTATTCTATTCTATTCTATTCTATTCTATTCTATTCTATTCTATTCTATTCTATGTAATTTAAATTACATCAGCTGCACTAACCTCCCCCTCTCCTCTTACACTAACAATAAAAGCCATTAACAATGCGTTAGTGTCACTATTTAGCACAGAAGTGTGTGTGTGTGTGTGTGTGTGTGTGTGTGTGTGTGTGTGTGTGGCATATCGAGCATTAAGGAAGCCTCTGGAGAAAAGTGTGAGATGTGGCACGGAGCAGCTCACTGACGTTTTCCTCCTCTGGATGTACAGGGGTTGCGTAGTTCTGAGTGATCGTAGCACAGATTTGAAGTTTGCATTCTGCATTCTGTGTGTGTGTGTGTGTGTGTGTGTGTGTGTGTGTGTGTGTGTGTGTGTTGCTGTAATTACACTGCGCAGAGCGTTTAATTGCTCAGCAAAGCAGAGGGTTAAATTAATTGCTTTGACAGGGTCTTTAGCATGAGCACACCAGCAGCAGCCATGCAGAACTAGCACTTCATTTATGGGAAGGATCAGCATGTAAACACAGCCCACGCCCTCCTGCTCTATCTCTCGCTCTCTCGTTCTTTTTTTTCCTCGTTCTTTGCAATGTTCTCCATCACCTTCATAAGCAGATTGGCAGAGTCAGGTATGTCCAGGCAGCACATACTGTCTGTGAAGTGATTACAGGATGCAACCTGTTCATCGAAATGTCCTTTTAGAGGACCGAGGGACATACAGATTGTGGGAGACAAAGACAGGCATAGAGGCCATGTGTCTGTCGGTTTGGCTGAGAAACAGAAGACTAATATTCTGCACTGGAAAAATGCATCGAATTTATTGTAGATGACAAGAAATGATTCCTCATCTTTCTAGGGACCGACAGAAAAACAGGCCACACCTTCTTAACTGTGCCTGATGGCAACAAAAGCCACACCTCCTTGGAGGTGAAAGGAACACAAGCCACACCTTCTTTACTATGAATAACAAACACAAACCTGCACTGCCTTTACTATAGATAATGTACAGAGTGGCCACACCTCCATATTAGCCACACCCCCTTTACTGTTATTGTGAGACATATCAGCCACACCCCTTCACTGAAATTGTGAAATATATTAGCCACATAAAAGCTATGCCATCTTTAATATTGATCACATACACAATAGCGACATCTTCATATTAGCCACACCCCCTTAACAGAAACTGGGAGACATATTAGCCACACCTCCTTAGGTTAGACTGAAATGAACAAAAGCCACACCACCTTTATTATGGATCACTTACTCATTGGTTACATCTCCATATTAGCCACACCCCCTTTATTGAAACTGAGACATATTAGCCACACCCATTTTATTGAAACTGAGACCTATTAGCCACACCCTCTTGAAAAGAAACTGAGACATATTAGTCACACCCCATTACTGAAACTTTGAGACATATCAGCCACACCCCCTTTACTGAAACTGGGAGACAGATTGGCCACACCCCCTTTACTGAAACGGAGAGTCGGTTTGGCCACACCCCTTTACTAAAACTAGAACACAGTTTAGCCACACAACTTTACTAAAACTGGGAGGCAGATTGGCCACACCTTCTCCATCTTGACTGAAATGAACAAAAGCCACATACTAAATTTCGACGCCTTTATATTAGCCACACCCCTTCATTAAAACTGTTAAATACTTTATTGCAAATGATACGTAAGACAAAAATGTAGTAGTAAATCATGAATAAGAAGAGCTGAGCGTGTAGTAAATATATCGAGTCCCATGTTTCGAGATCAATATAAATAGCTTTAGTGGATCATTGCCCTGGGACTGACCTGCTACTGGGAACTGCCTAATGCTTATTAATTGACCTTTGCAAGGACCCTAAAGCATAGTATGAGTTTTCCTCCACACAGGAACGCTATCATATGTTTAGCAAATGTCACATTGGCTCAGTGACGGTTGCTGTTAATGCCAGCTGCCTGGTGTAAGGGGGAAGGGGGGGGGGGGGGGGTTGTGGTGGTGGCAGCGGTGGCCTTGCCATCTGCAGAGGAGGGGGAGCCGCCCCCTGAGCAAGCCTGTTAACATGCAAATAAAGCAATTAAAATGCATGCCATGCTGTTCCCAAACACGTAAAGTACACCCTGTTTAAACCGCACCTTCTTGACATTTCACGTTTAGTTTTATTGATTGATTTTTTCGCCGCGGCTTCACAAGCGCCCCCCGGTTCACCTGGTCCTATCCTGACTAAAATAAAAAACGAAACAAAAAACCTCCGAAAAGATCCTATAATGGCCCACAATATGTTTCTCAATAAGATGTCAACCGCAGTAGCTAGCTCATTCATTAACTAAAGTAGGTGTTGCTTATTCCGTTAGCATGGCGCAAGGGCCTGTTGATGAGGATGAATTCATTAACATTTGCTGGCACCTGTTCTCCGGGTTTGGGATGGGTTTCTTAATTGATTACAGCAGGTCACACGTTTGTGTGTAAGTGTGTGTGCACACTGGAGATACTGGGAGTCATTAAAGTCGAAACGGTGAGTGTCATTTTGGCTCGGTCTGGCTAATTATCCCGTGTTGAACAGAGCAAATCAGCTTGGAAAACTGTGGCCTCCGTTTTCCATTGGCATGTGCATTCAGCAAGCGAGAGAGAGAGAGAGAGAGAGAGAGAGAGAGAGAGAGAGAGAGGGGAAAAGAGAGACAGAAGACCGAGGAATTACTTTTGGAATTTGGACGTATCTTTAACAAGTTCTTTCCAGCTCAATGTCCATAGTGCTTCCCCCAAATTTTTTTGTCCTCGCGTTTTACCGTTCAATTCCGTCGCCCGCTCTGTTAGTCTCCTGCCTGCGATAGTGTCCGTGAGAGCTAACCAGTGATGACTGCTGTCAAAACACTCTCCGAGTTCATTCATCATCCGGTGGTGCAAAAAAAACCCACGTTCCGTCCTCATCCCCCCACGACGGCGATGCATAAAATCTAGCGTTACAGTGCAATATGAAACGTCTAAGGCTTAATTCAACAGCTGAAAGGATCAAAGGAACGATTCGGTGAGCAAAAAGACTCAAGAGGGACTTGGGTCTGAACCCCGGGCTCATTTTCGCAGCTCCGTGTCTGTCGTGAAATCAATTCGGTTACAGAGGCAATGCATAACATGTTCCAGTAGATGAGAGAAAAAGGTTTTTTTTTTTTACGTAAATCTTTGCATACAGATTGGATGCGAAAGCTACTGTACATACAAGGATGCAAAGAGAAGTTTGTGTTTCCACTCTAAAGTTTTTCCAGCATCCCAATACCTTTATATCCCTTATTATGCATCACCAGTGGCAGACAAAGTACACAAACCATGTGGTGGAGTTAAAGCAGAGATCCATTCAATGAAATCTGACTCCAGCAAAAGTAAAAGAGTCCCTTTAAACTGTCAGTTGAGTAAAAGTACAAAAATATTTGCCTTCAAATGTACTTAAGTATCCAAAGTACTTTAAAGTAAGTATTATCATGAGCCCAAAACCTTCTTCGAGGTCACACGTGTTGAGTTTCTTCATCATTTATTCCTCTAAAAAATGTTCTGCTTGATGTTGAACTGGCGCTAAAGTGTATGTTGGTGATATGTAGAAACACCAATCGCCAATCAAAACGAGCTCAAAACAGAGCGAGAGCTCGACTCTGATTGGTTGATTGTTGCATGTTTTACTGGTGAGGTTTTTATCCTCATAAATAAAAAGGAACGACTGATTTCGCAAAATGTAGTTGAGTAAAAAGACTTTTGAATTTGAAATTTAGTGAATTTAAAGTAGTTTACTTTTCGTTACTGTAAGTGATTTTTTTGGGGCTACTTTCTACGTAGTTAAAAACTTTTTCTCTTTACTCAACTGCACTGATGATTCACTATACGTCCTTTTTGCTCCACTATATTTGAATTAATAACGAGCGTTACCAATTACATTATGTTGAAGATTGTCATTAATAATAATTTTAGTAATTAAACTCCACCCACATCTGCTGCCTGTTAGTGACTTTTTAGCGCCGCTGGCCTCATTTTCAGTCCAAAAAGAGTTTGAATAAAAAACTTTCTTTCGGCTTCTCCCACTAGGGGTCGCCACAGAGGATCATCCGCATGTTTGATTTGGCACACGTTTTTACGCTGGATGCCCTTCCTAACGCAACCCTCCCCATTTATCCGGGCTTGGGACCGGCACTAAGAGTGGCTGGGGTTGGTTCCCTGACCGGGGATCGAACCACTAGACCACCAGGGATCCAAAAAGAGTTTGAATAAATTCCAAAAACTTTGAGAAGCGGCTTTTGTTGAATTTGAATAAAAATATCACCCTTCTGCGAGACTGAGTGGTGCATTCGATCACAGTCAGCTCGGAATATTTGGTTCATGCAGTGTTGAGATTTTCAATTTGATTTCTATTTTAGGAAATAAAATCTTACAAATCAAATGTTTTGGGCTTTTCCCCAACACGTGTCTTGGTGTTGAAGGTGGTAGCTTAGTGGTTAAGGCATTGGACTTTGGATCCAAAGGTCATGAACCAAGCTGTCACTCCCGGGCCCCTGCGCAAGGCCCTTAACCCCATAGTTGATCAGTTCAAATCAAATACTTGGAATCTGTGATTTTTAACTTGTAACGGAGTAAATTTGGCAGTAAGGTATTATACTTTTCCTTAAGCATTAATTTCAGGTTCTCTTTGCATGGATCGTCAGCCACACACGTCCCTGAGAATGACATGTGCCTTTAGAAACGATAAAGTATCAGAACGAGAACGTTAAAGCGACCCTGTAATTCGTAACGCAGCAGACACGACACTCCGTGTGAGAATTCACTGATGACGTCGAGTGTTGTTTGAATGGCGCTTGTTTGAACCGCATGAGGTAAATCGAGTCTTAATGCAGTGGTACAAAACCGGAAAGTGGAAAGGAAAGGGAAAAAAAACAGCCTGAACATATTGCGGGCGCTTTTACTTTTGAACCCCGTCGACTTTCCGCACTTTTCATCATCCAGTTAGCGGCGAACCCACCTGAGAGGTCACGTCCCCGCTGTCTCCATTGTCAACCAGATTTGACGGCGGCGCCAACCAATCGTAGTTGTGTGTGTGTTTTTCAGTCCTGAAGGCCCATGAATTTTTTTCTTTCGCTCTGAACGAGTGGCTTATTTCATACTGGGCGGAAAATTACCTCGGTCTCTCTGGACCTCGACTCTATCAGCGTCCCTGCTTTCCGTCGAGGAGAAGGTCTCGCTGTGGGCTGAACCTTGTTTTTCGAGTCGAGTGCTTGTTAGAAGTCGCAGTGTCACTGAAGTTAAAATGTTTATTTTTATGCCTGTGTTATGAAAGACTTTTCTCTTTTTTTCCCCTTCCTTTTTCCACGCTTACGTCCTTGAACGATACCTGTAAATATTCTCCCTCGTCCTCGGAGAGGGTTTATTTCTCGTCTTGTTTTTCGGATTAATAACACGAGCTCAATGCCGGATTCCAGAAACGTAACATGGAATCCCTACATCACACACGGCGCTTAACTCGATAGTTACTGCTTTCAAGCTGCGATCAATAATGGAATATATGTGAGAAAGGGCACGAGGAAGCCTCGTTTGATGAATGTGGAGGAGGTTAGTGCCAGGACGTGAGCTGAATCTTTACGCCGTGAGCTGCGTGACCGAACGTTAGGCCCGGTTAAAGGCACAATCAAGTTGCATTGTGTGTGTATCTATGAAACTAGCGTACAAGCTGGAACACGCATTTGATTCCTCACGCAATAAAGATGCATTGCACAATAAAGCAGGAATACATCAGAAAAATTGTGTGGAGAAATGGGAAATTACATTACTTGTATTTATGGCTGAAACTCTGTCTAATGAACGGAGACCAGTCTTCAGGGTCTTTTTTTAATTTTATTTTTCCAAACTAGCTTGAAATGTGAGCTTTATAGGCAGTGTTGCCAGTTGCACAAAATTTCCTCCTATGCTTACTTTTTGTATTTAAATATATATAAATATTAGTATCATCTTCATCTGGACTGACATGCCCTCCCTCCAGGACCTGTACACATCTGGTGTCAGGAAACGTTCTGGGAGGATCGTAAGGCACCTTTTACACCCTGAATACAGTCATGTCGTAATGAAATCCTAAGAGACCCCATCACACCCTGAAACCCGTCTGTACGGACTGACAGACTCCAAAACAGCTTTTTCCTGGTAACCACAATTCTGAAGATCTTCGCATAACCACAATCTCTACTGGACTTTTGTTCCTCGGATCCGGAAACAAATTCCTTGTATGCTCACACTTACTTAGCCAATAGCATAACATGAATGCAAGTAAAGAAGAAATCAATCTTTATGAATATGTACCATTACCCTTCCGAGGCGCTTTCATCACAGAGATCTGGCAACCCTGCACATACCACAGGTGCCTAATCTACAGAGCATTAAATATGGAATATATGTATATCATACTCAGATACATTGCAAGCATATGTTCATCTTTCTAAAATTCTCACTTGTCAAAGTCAACATTTAATAAGTTTTAGGGTTTGTTAAATTATGGAATGGATTTTCCCATCAAGCAAAAAAATTCTCATTTAATATGCTATAAATGATGTATAAAGACTCATTTTAAAGCTGCTTTTTAATTGTTGGGTTTTTTGGTGTAGTTTTTTTTCTTTTCATCTATTGTTATGTCATTTATGCATTATATTTGTTATTAAAAGTACGATTTCCTGTTAATATCATGATCATTATCTATTATCTCTATGATTTGTGTAATCTGAAATTGTACAGGTCAGCAATTCCAACTACCCACGATATCATTAGAGGTCAACCGATAGTGGATTTTACCGATACTGATGGCTAGGTTGGACCTGGAAGTGGAACTGAATCATGAAAATGTGCAAAATTTAATAAATATGAATATATTCATTATATTAATAAATACTGAGGAAAATAAAAGACATGCATTCATGCTGAAACCAAAAAAATCCGAATACATAAAAAAGTTACATCCAAAATGAATAAAAAATAAAATAAACTGCACATGGCATCAGTGATTCACCTCTAGAGGTCACTCTAATACATTATAATGCAACCCGGAAAAACTATCGGTATGGATTTTTGCCAACAGCTGATAGTTCCAGCGATCGACTACAGGCGCCGATTAATCAAATTGATCAATGAATTCATCGACCTCTAATCATCATTCTATTAAAAAAAATGAATAGAGGAATTTATTAAAGTAAAAATTAAGTACAGCAACAAGAAAAAATATGCATAAAAATATAAAAAGTATATGGAGAGGAAAAAAGGTAATGACGTAATGTAGCCCTATGTAAATCAGAGTAACAGTAATTCCCAGATATGTTCATAATTTCTTTTCTTTTCCTTTCACATTCAATAACGAACGGGGAGTGAATGTGAGTGAGGGGTTTATGTAGGAGCGGGGTGGAGTGATGATGAGCTTCAGGTGTGCATCGTTAAGCCTGGAGCTCCAGAGAGAGCGGAGGCATGAGAGACAACGAGCCCCAGGTGTGCGTGGTTAAACCTGGAGCTCCAGGGAGAGCGTAGGCATGAGCGCCACAAAAGGGGGGCGTGGCAGGTGGATCCCTAACAGAAATACCTGCAATTCATCAGCACGTGCTTAAATAAAAAAAAGACCACCCTGTATTGCGTTTTAAATGGTCATAAACATGCATATTTCCAGCTCCGGCAGAAACCTGAAGCCTTCACCTCTTCCTGAACTGCACGCTTTCTATACGACAGACGCTACGAGAAACTCGGAGCATCCCATCAAGTCTGACCTCGTTAACTGGAACGTTAGTTGGGAAGGATTTGTCCCAGCGTGTGATTCAGACCATCAACGGCTGATTGAAACCCCACAGCATGCACGCTTTAATAAACGAACGTGAGCTCAGGCTGTTATAACTCGTCCGGTGATGACTGGTGAGAGTGTTTTGAGCGATTATGGATTGAGCCATTTGTGTCAGCACAGATGTAGTAGCCTGCGTCGTACGGTGGCGCTCCGTGCCTCGGCTCCCTCGTCGCCTCTTTTATAGGAGCAATCCATCTGATTCCATCTATTAACAACCTTTTCCCCCTAGGTAGCAAATGATGCACAAGCGGACAGTTTCATTTTCTGGTGAAAAATGAAAATGTTTTCTTTCTTAAACGTGCCGTCCCTAAGCATGATGCATGGCCAAAAAAAAAAAAAACACTTCGAGCTCTTCGCTTCGAGGTTCTGACTCTTTTGCTTATATATATATTATTTTTTTCTCCAGCACTCATCTCACTTACTTTACCCAAGAATATTCAGTAGCGCCCTTCAAACTCAAACGCATTGCAATAAGTAAATAGATTTCTTCAATAAGCCGCGTACACACGCCACTCCTGTGTCATACGGTGTATAAGTGGCCGTCGTTCCCGCATGCCGAAAAGGCGGGATTCATTTCTTATGCAAATTCATTCACGGCACGCCGTCGACAGACAATGGAAGCCCATTTCGTCTCATAAACGCCACTTTATCAGCCGCCTCAGACCGAGCGCTCTCAATACCGCCTTTGTGCTCTTCCTCACGCAGAGACGTGCCCAGGGACCCGAGTACACTCGAGGGAGGGAGGCAAAGTGCCCAACACGGCTCTAATCGAAAACCTGCAGCAGTCGGATGAAGGAATTCCAGCACATCATCTGCAACTTGACGGACTGATTCGGTCAAAAGGAAAGAAGGAAGGAATTTTCCAGACGCTGGACGAGTGTCAGCTTTTAAAGAACTGCTTGGGAGGAAAATATACTTTTTTTTTCCAGACATGTTTATGTCCATATTGAGATATTTTGTATTATTATTACATTTACAGCATTTGGCGGACGCCTTTTTCCAGACTGACTTACAATGACCTCATTTATACAAGTGAGCAGTTGTGGATTAAAGGCCTTGCACAAGTGGATGTCGGGATTTAAACTCATGACCTTCCGATGAGAACTGCAGCGTCTAAACCACTGAGCTACAACTTCATTATTATTATTATTATTATATATTTAGAAATCTTTATAGAATTTGCTGACTAATAAATAAACCGAATAACAGTCACTGAATGAATGTTGCAGTGGTTCGAATCCCTTACATGACAAAATGGACCAAACCCGAACAAAACCGTGCCGTGTCACATCGGAATCAACACGCCAGTGAAACACTTCCCTCTCGTAGGTTTCAAACTTCTCGGGGTCCAGAATGTCGCTTGAATAGGTGGTAATCCTACAGAAAGTGCTTCTAAAGTGGTGGAATAGCTCTGCTTTCTCAAAAGTGCTGCTCTTGCATCTATTTGCTCAGACTGAAGCTTATAATAACTGCAAAAACTGCTTTTATTCTACCACTGGTCCAATCAGGTTGCAGCTCAAATGGCATGCTATTGTCAAAATAAAGAAAAGAAAAGCAAAAAAAAAGGAAATAAAAGGTCACTTCCATGAAGGCTTTTGTTCTGTCAGAGCATCAAGCTGAAGACAAGCTCCGTTTACAGCATTTTTACAGGTCCAGCCCTCAGTGGCTATTCATTCTGTACCACATGGACATGAAATAGCAACAAGCTAACCAGCGGATATATTAGTTAAGCTAGCCAGCTAACCGTAGTAATAACTATTGCTAATTACTTTGTCCAAAGTAGATATAGATTTAACCAGGTACAGTGTTTGTATGAGGTGATATCAAAACATTTGGAGACGAGCTCCGTTCAAAAGAAAGTACTTTATTTATCTACGTTTACACACTACAACCTTCAAAATAGTCCCCTTGCACAGCACGACAGCGCCCCCAGCGTTCCTGCCACTTCTGGGATGTATCCTGGAAGTCTTCTTTTCAAAGGGCGTCACCTTCTGCTGTTTGCACGAGATCTCTGCAATGGTGCCAAAAATGGCGACCTTTAAGCCAGGTCTATATCTTCATAAAAAGGACTAAATCCGCAGCACCAAATCTGTCGATTGAGGGTGGGTGCGGAAGCAAGATGGTGTGGATTGTTCTCCGACGATCATCATGCACAAGTTGGTGAATTGTTTCGAACGTTTTTGGGGGTTGAGCTCGGTAAAGGTCTTCCTGATCTCTCTTCGTCTTCCAGTGATGTTCTTCCGCTTTTGACGCACACATGATGTACGTCGTGTCAAACGTCTTTGTGGCAGATTTGGCGAGTTTTCATGCAGAATTTCATGTTTGCGCAATCTCCTAATATGAGAAGTCCAACCTCTTAGACTTCGTGTACTTCACATCTTGATACAAAATGGCGTGCAATTCAAAAATGCATCATACAACATACAAACTGCAAATGTCCGAAGTGTATATATTTATAATCAACAAAGGTATTGGGACACCTGACCTTTCCAGCCATATGTGGTTCTTCCTCAAACTCTTACTTCAAATGTGGAGGCACACAGCTGTATAAAATGTCTCCGGATATTGTAGCGTTAAATTTTCCCTTCATTTGAACTATGTGACACAAACCTGAGGTCTTGAGTGGCCTGCTATAGAGCTCCGAACCCCCCCCCCCCCCCTCTCCAGGTTTCCTCACTTCACCTACATCAGTACCTGACTTTACTAACACCCTCGTGGGTCCACAAACTTCCACAAGCACATTCCAAAATCTAGTGGAACATCTTCCCAGAAGAGTGGAACAGGAAATGGGGACTCAATGTGGAGTGAGATGTTTAAAAAGCACTTGGCCAAGCGTCCACATACTTTTGTCCATAATGGTGGTAATACACACACATACACACTTTTAATCAACATGCACACATCCAGCCATGTTGAATCATTCATTATTATATTAATCTCTTCCCCGTCAGTCAATTTAACTCTAAGCTTTTCCTTATTTTCCGTGTTCAACTAATTTAGAAAGTGAAAAGTTCAAAATTCCACATAAAACTTGAATCCAGGGGTTTATTTTAGACTTTAAAGCCGATTTAGAGTCGCTCAGAAGAATGAATGTGTAATCCAATCGGCCTACATAAAGGAAACACAAAAAAAAGTCCTCTACATGCTTTTTCTACACGTTTTTTTTTTTTGTGTCCCTCATAAAACAACAGGAAGGAGAAAGATCTGTGTTTTCTCCTGCACGCTCACCGTTCACTTTAAAGTTAGAAACAATCAGCGTGTTTCCTCTGATCGCTCCTTCATAAAAGTCCTGCTGTTACTGATCACGAGGGAACGCTGGGCAGCTTTATTGCGGCTAACCAGACGCGTCTGAGATAGCACCCGAGGGCTGAACACCAATCACTGGCGCTCTGTTTTATACTCACCCTCGAGTAGATCACTTCCAGGGAGATGTTCTGGGGAGGAGCACTCGGGACTGTGGAGTGAGAAAAAAACAAAGATTAGGACGTGTTAGAAGGGTTTTATTTGGAAGGAAAAAAACGTTTGTGGACGTGGTATTACAGAAAAATTATCGCTAAAGTTACAGTTACAACCCAGAGAAGCTGTCAGCATATGTTATTCATTAAATAATCACACATCATATTTTTGTAGACAGACAGACAGACAGACAGACAGACAGACAGACAGACAGACAGATAGATAGATAGATAGATAGATAGATAGATAGATAGATAGATAGA
>JAAIIK010000041.1:1952725-1975666 GCA_014706435.1 Silurus glanis
TATCTATCTATCTATCTATCTATCTATCTATCTATCTATCTATCTATGTCTGCCTAACTGACTCAGTGTCACTCACACACTTTATCTGCGTACATGTCCGTTTATTGCTCTATCAGTGTGTCTTCATGTTTGTTTGTCTGTCTGTCTCACTCATCTCCATGTCTTCCTCCCTCTTGATAGAGAAGCAGTGATGCCACGAGCAGGTCGAATGTGTCTAGGCTGGATCATGGCCTGCTGTCAGAGTTGACTGAAGCCATGAGAAATCGGTTAAACCGAAGCCACTGTCAGTCTATGTGTGACAAATGTAATGAGACATCTGTTAATGCGTGATAAATGACTTAATTAACATTCGCTGAACTTTGACGAAATTAGCGATATGACCTCTCCGAGATACGCCAGACACGAAGGTGAGACGCGAATGGATTCCGGACCAACAACGAAACAGAAATCGCTACAAAGCTTCATTTCTGATTTTTCAATTACAGATTCTAAATGAACAGTCTGCATATTCACCCCAAACTGTGCTAAGAATTAATTCTCCATTTACATGCAAATCTATGTGGATATTAGGAAAGCTATTTAGTGTCAGATTTACTATAAAATGACAAGTTTGTGAATTCTATCAGGGTACATTAAGCCGGTCATAGTTTAGCATGTTCGCCAAATGTTCATTCAAAATGCTTGTGTTTTTAACAAGTACCAATCATCAACTGTTTATTATTTAGTTATACATAATGACCTGGGCAGGAACTGCTAGTTCTGGGCACGGAGGAGGTGTGTGATTGATAGATTTTGAATAAATGAGGGACTTTGTGTAATGCATTACCGTCAGAGAAGGTCGTGATGAGCATATCGTCTGTGGTGATGCCCGGCCCGTGACGGTTCAGTGCCAGGACACGTAGGGAATACTCTGTAAACTTCTTCAATCCTTCCATTCTGTAGCTCTGCCCAAGCACCTCTATGCTCTGATTATGGTTGAGAGTGAAAGAGAGACAAATCGTCGTATTGATCATTAGCATCTATTATGATAGTCATGCTTTCTATTCTGTCCTGTTGTAGGCCTTTTGAATTGCACCATAGTTCAAGCTCCAATCCCACTTATTTCCTATTTAAAACATGAGACACCCTGCACTCTGCAGAGACCAGTGCGAAGATCACTGAAGAAAGCATACGCCATGCTGTGCTGTAATTATGCCCTTTGGTGATAAACAACACATAACGGATCAGGGTTGAAAAAAGTCGTGTTTAAAGGCTGCGAGTGACTGATCACAGATGCTGTTCGCATTCTTCAGATGCTGTGAGCACACCGCAAAGCTGTGAACATGTGAACTAATCAAATCCCCAAATACCTGGAGATCGCTCCTCAATTTGTCACATCCACTCTGTTTTCTGTCTACATACAGCAAAGGATTATGGGAGTAAGAGGTTTAAAGCTACAGGAGAAAATCTTTCAGCTAATATATAAGCTCACAAAAAAAAACCACAACGAATGTTCACAACATGTTCCTGGGTGTTGAAATTCTTTTTTGAATTGCCTCAAAATGTAATGAGGGACAGAAATCCTGTCAAGTTATCAATTAAATGACAAATATTTATGCATTAGTCTTATATTCCTCTCAAAGTTAGCCGAAAAATATTAGCAATTTAAAAGTCCTCTCAAAAAAATCTTGTCAGCTAAGCTAAGAGCTCCTATTAGCTTGCAGAGTAAAGATAAAGAATACTCAACAATTTTTTCCTAGATCTGGCCAAATTAGCTTGCTAGCCAGTAAAAATGTAAAAATAGATGAATATTTATTAATATGATTCTAAATTCTCCCAGAAAGCCTCTCAGATCCGGCTAATCCGTCCCAGCTAGCTTGTCCTAAGAACGGTTCTGTTCACTCTTTATAGCTAGCTGACAAACATAATAAACAATGATGATTATGAACTCTGATAAATTGAAATTCCTCTCTGAATTGTTCATTAGCCAGGTTGCTAGTTTTACTAATGTTATCAATATTTATGAGCACAATTCCAAATCCTGTGAGGAATCCTGTCAGGTTAGTTCAAGTTAGCCAGCTGACAAGGTTAAAAATTAGGAACATTGGTGAACATCAGGTCAGATTCATGTCAGAAATCCTGTCAGATTAGTCCATGTTAGCTACCTGTACAGCACCAAAGAAGAAAAGGACTCAAACATGTCTGAATAATTCTTTAAAATCTACTCAATATATTGAAAGACATACATATGTTAATCAAGCAAACGCCCTACTTTGTGAAACATAAGGATGCAAATGACTTCATTCTTCGTATTTGCGGACGTCCACATTTTGTCTATCTACACTAGGATTGTTGTACAGACCTGCTCTTTTCCACTGGACGTCTCAGTCCACAGGAGCCGGTAGCCTTGGATGGGTCCATTGGCATATGCCGGAGGATCCCATGAGGCCTGGATGGAGGTTGGGGACATGGCCTCGGCCTTGAGGTTCTCCACCGGACCAGGGACCTGCACTGCTCAAAACAAGCACACAGAGTTAGACTCTAGCTTGGCGAATAGAGATGTTATTTCTCAGGTCACATTTATAACAAACAAACAAATAATTGATTCTATTTACGTTTCATAGACAGCCAATAAATATAGCTTATATTTTCTCTCAGAAATCCTGTCACAATATGTCTGGCAATGTTGTGTTCTTATGAAAAACTTGCTCGCATGTTAGCGAGTTAAACAAAAAAACAATAAACAAAAAAAACATATAATAAAATTGTCTAGCATTTTTTTTTCTTAAATTATTTAAATGTAAATTTTGGTCAAAGATTGATATTGACAGCAAACCATACTATGCAGCCACGCCAAATTCTTCACATCAAATGGTTTTAGCTCGTGCTGCTGTTTCAATCGCTGCCTAATCTACAAAGTCAAGGTCAATTTGTTGCTCTTGCACAGTCAGAGCTAATGGTGCATCAGGGCCGTAAGCTGGGCTCCATACTGATATATGCACATATTTAAGATTGTGGTAATCTTAACATTGGGGACTTTTCCATAGGAAAAAAAATTGAGGTAATAAAGACACGATGAGAAAGAGAGAGAGAAAGAGAGAGGAGGCAAGAAAATGAAGCGAATGTAAAACAGCAAGCGTTTTTATGCAAAGTGCTCTCTGACTTGAAATGCAATTTTTTTTTTTGTTCTCAGTGTTTCTTTTGTCAGTCTATGCGTGTTCTCTCTGTACTGACTTAGAGCTATGGGTGAAAAGCTTGTCGGTGAGGTGTGAAGAAAAGGTCAAGCTGTTCAACATCTCCACAGAGCCTCATTAAAAAGGTGGAAAGCCAATGTCTGAATAAAACTTTCTGTATAAATGGTCTATGATGGAAGCCAACACCAGGGGATTAGACATAGGAGATAGGGGCATGGATCCTTAAATAATATAATCTGAACCAGTGAAAAGTATTTACCGCAAATGAAATTCAATTATTGGTCATTTATGTTCAATTATTAGCATTTTTCAATGTTCTTTAAAAACCAGCGCATTTCCAAACATTCTATACATCTATATTTAAGAAATGATCTTTTAGACCAATTTTAGTCATTACTTTTAACAATTTGTCTGAACCTTAGATTTACAACATTTTAGATTGAAAATGTTATTAAAATATAAAAACTACAACTTGACATTAAGGTCAAAATAACTTTTTTTTTTTTTATTCCATGCCAAGTAGGAGACCTGACAAGAGTACAATAAAAATAGAATCCTGTTTGAGTTGTATGTTTGAGTTCGTATGTATCGAGTATGTGTCCTGTAACTGGAAAAATCGCATTCTCAAATATTTTCAAACATCTACATTTTTTGGTTGAACTATATATTTTTTTACTAATTTAATTGTAAATAGTGGATAAACTACAGAGAAGATCCTGTTATACCAAAAGTGTGTCTAAAAGAGGATGTATGTAATGTGTGTACATACATTCAGGCTGTGTGGAGAGCCGGATATGTTCAGAGCTCTCTCCTGGCCCCAACTCATTGTAGGCCACAACCCTGAAGATATAAACCACCTCGGGCTTCAGATTGTTCACGGTCAACTGGAGACTGTCCGGCTCTGTCGCGTTCACCGAACGTTCTCTGTAAGAAATGAGGAGCATCAATTAAAACACAACTCAGAGATCCCTAAAAGCATGTTATAACACTCCATCATCCAATTCCTGCCAGGTATGCTCCAATTCAGTGCTAAGACAAACTAAAGGCTGCTTTATTTAAGAGTCCAGATTTTATGTACCGCATGATGAGCCGAGACACGTTTCGAGAAAAAAATGCTTTAGGGGAACCATAAAGAGAGCGTAATATACTACTGACTTACAGAACCTTTCTGCAATGCAGCAGCCAGATGTCTATAAAACAAAGAACAAAAAAGGTGAATTGATGCCAAATCATGCTCATTTCATGGTTGTAGATGTTATGGCAGTTAATAAAAGTTACAGTTTGGCTGTTAATAAGCCTAGACTCTATTGTCACTGGCCTCAAAGTTTTTCTAATTTTAGAATTTTATCTAGTTAATCCACTATCTCTCCTCGGCAGCGACGACTTCTGAAATACCACTTCAAATTCCACTCTGAAACTTTGATATGTCAGCTCATTAGCCAACTCTCTTAGAATTAGCGGTGAAATCTTCTAAAAATATATGAATATTATTTTCAAAGTTTCCCTCGGACAGCCTGTCAAGCTACATGCCACATACCTAGCACTATTAGTGAAAATTTGGAACATGTAATTTAAACATTAACTTGACATAAAACTTCTCAGAAAAATTCCACAACTGGGAAGATTTCGCTATCTAAGGTTATGAATGCAGCTTAAATTTTTCCCTCAGAAATCCTGTGAAGCTAGCTGCCTGGCATTAGAAGTGAAAAGGTTTCCAGTATTTATGCGTTTGACTTCTGTAGGTTAGCTCAGGTTAGCAAACAAAATGCTGGAAAAAACAACAACACGCACAATAATGAATCCCACTGACTTCTTCTTCTTCTAAAGTCTTCTCCTATCATGCCCAAACATTAAAGTGCATAATGGGTATCAGTACCTGTAGGGATTTGCTGGGTGCCGTGGAATTGCATAAACACCCTGGATGTTCTACTATGCTTTCTGACTACAAAACAAGTAAAAATGCTCCACGTAGTGCACTTTAGAGTCGATATATGCGGCGACATGCCTACATTCCCATCTGCCACGTTCAGCCCTTGCTTTCTTTTCCATCTATGGACCCAATGTTGCATTTTCATACATATTAATGAGCAAAATCAAAGAAATTCTTATGCTTTTATGTTTTTTTGTAAAAGTTTTTATTTAAATAAAAATGCATTAATTTCACTTTCGACAAACAGCATGCGATCAACCTTAATCGTAGTTCTTGTTTTAAAGCTTATTGCAAATATTTGCAGTGCTTATCAGCAGTGGCTGCTGTCTCCTGATTATAAACTTGCTGCTTGACCTTAACAATGTTTAGTTTTTGTTTGTGAAAATTTTTCTTTTGAATATTAATGAAAGCGTTTTTTTTCCCTACCTGTTGACACCCTCCTGCGTGTAGAAGACTCCATATGTGAGGATGGTACCACGCGTTTCCACCGGGGGGCGCCAGGAGAGGCGCACAAAGCGGCTGGACACGAGCACGGGGGTCACGTCTCTGGGGAACGAGGGGAGGACGCCTGAGCTCGGGACAACTGGTGGGGGAGGAGAGGAGTAAGTCAACGAAGGAGTGTGGGGAACGGGAGGATCAGAGAGCTGGACAGCTGGAGTGCCCTCTGACCCGTTAGTCATATAGAGGGAGGGAGGGTGGAAAGAAGGGAGAGAGGGTGGGACGAAGAGGAGTAGGAGAAGAAAAAAGAAGTGAAAAATAAAGAGAAGAGAAGAGAAGAGAAGAGAAGAGAAGAGAAGAGAAGAGAAGAGAAGAGGTACAGGGGCAAGGAAGGGGGAACAAGGGGAGAAAAGCCAGGAGGGTAGGAAGGGAGGAATGAAAAGAAACAATAGGAGTGATGAGCAATGGAATGAAAACAAGAAAAGAGAAATAAAAAGAGAGAAAGAAACAGACCAGGAGGAAAAGAAAGAAGAAAGATAAGGAAGATCACAGACTAGAAAGGCTTCACTCATCAAAGATTAGGGTACTTAGACAAAGTCACAGAGAAAGCATGGAGGACTCAGCAAAAAGACACAGCCCACTCAGCAATGCAGCACACGGCGCAGGCGAGCATGCCGACATTAGCAATGAATGACGAGCGCGGTGGCGTGTTTGTACCCACAATGCACTGCGTTCACCGTAGCCCCTCACAATACAGAAAGGCCAGTGGGAACCAGACAGGAATGGAATGAGAGTTCGAGAGAATACAGATGTGCACCAGAATACAAGATGGATAAAAGTGTCAGCCAAAGGAGAAGATTTCAGTTATTAGTGTTCATAAAAGCTAATCATATTAGCTCACTTGCTATGCACAACTCATCACCCCCCCCCCCCCCAGTAAAACTGACACGGTTTTCTATTTGGTACGATGTCAGTTGGTGGTATAGATATATCAAGTGGGGCAACAGTGATGCCGAGGTTCCTGGGTCCATCGGCGAAATATCTTCTCAGTGGTGGGCCAATGGACCATGGACAGACATTACAGTTTGTAGAGTTAGTGTGTATATGGCATTGGCGTTGAAACCCCTAGACTATGTTTTCACACCTGCAATGATGCTCCCTCAAGCAGACACGTCCATGTCAGATACTACCTTCACACACTAGTTCACACACTCTCGCCTGGGGAATGAGTGTTACGACCCAGCAAACACAAACTCTCGAGCTGTCTGATGTCTGGTGAAACAACAAATCCCACACGAGGTGGAGGAGCAGTCAGATAACAAGTGTGTCCACTCGAACTCAAACGGTATCTCCGCTAGTCCACACTGGTAAAGCAGACAACATTTACTGATGATGTCTCCTGTGACACTGTGTGACAGAGTTAGTCGAGGTTTGCAATGCTGCAATGCCCGCTTTGCACAATCGGAAACTGACGAGGAATCTCAGAAGGTGTCAATCGACATCAGATTTATACACCGATCAGGCATAACATTATGACCACCTGCCTAATATTGTGTTGGTCCGCTTTTGCTGCCAGAACAGTCCTGACCAATCAAGCATTGACAACTTTAACCTCTTCAGCAGTTTGAGCTACAGGAGCTCGTCTTTGGAACACAAACCCCAGCCTTCGCTTCCTACGTGCATCAATGAGCCTCGGCCGCCCATGACCCTGTCTCCGGTTCACCATTGTTCCTTCCTTGGAACACTTTTGATAGATTCTGACTACTGCAGACTGGGAACATCCCACAAGAGCTGCAGTTTTGGAGATGCTCTGACCCAGTCGTCTAACAGGTGCCATGATGAAGAGATTATCAGGGTTACTCACTTCACCTGTCAGTGGTCATAAAGTTATGCCTGTGTATACTGTGTAGCTTGACGCTTTGCTTGAACGCTGCCCTCAATCCTTCCAGTTCTTTTCACAGTCGATAATAAGCAATAAACCTTTATAATATCGGCTGTTCAACCAAAAGTGTTTGTTGTACCCTCCAATTGCTGCCTCATTATTAAACACTGAGGTATTTTTTTAACGCAATCAGCACTACGTCCTTTTTTATCGGCACCAGGTAGATTATCTAACCAGGTCATTTTCTCCACTTGCGCCAAATTATCTGCATGCTGTTAAAAGCCTGGCCCAGCAAAATAAGCAAGAGAAAGAATGTGCAGATTTCCAAGTCAGAGTATGACATCTGAGTGTGGAAAAGTTCAACAAGCTTTCAGTCTTGCTGGTATAGAACAGGAATACGAAGCGACCACAATAGGTGCTGGATTTTATGGGAGAACTTAAAGTTGCTGGAAATCTCTTAGTTCAAGACATTATTAAGTATGGAGGCTCTGCTAAGTGGATCCGCAAAGTATATTATGAAATATGTAAAGCATTTTCAATGTAAATTTGACAAGGATGTGCTTAAGAGTCCAGGCTAGAGATGAGACACAACTGTAGTGTTTGTCCAATTGTATATCTGGAATTAGTAGTCTATAAACGCTTTTAGTGCCGACGTTATGATTATGTCACAGCGCTAGCTGGAGGTAAAACAAACGGAAAACTGGATGCAGCCAATACAAACCAGCACAGAGTCTGCTTTACAAAGAACGCAAATGTCATCTTATTGTGTTTTCGGGTCCAAGAATCTATAAAGTACAGACAGGTAAGGCTAAAGAATCTATTGTCTTTTGTTGATATGCTTTATGGTTTGGTTACATATATTTCTCATGCATAGCCAAAGAATTGGGAAACAAGTGATTTTTCATGTAGCGCTAACTTTCTGGCATTTAAGTTAGCTAACTGCTAGCTAATGACCAGAGACTAAATAATGAAAGGAAACTGTGTCATCTCCCTTTCTACAGTTTTAACAATTTTGCCGATTAATCAGCAAGGACGGTTGATTGCTGGAACTATCGGCTATAGGCAAAAAATTATAAATATCCAAAAAAATCGTTTTTTGTTGTTGTTTTTTTCGTTTCTCCTCTAGAGGTGAATCATGGAAACCATGTGCTTTTTGTTTTTATGTGAGACTGTGCTGCACAGAGAATGAAATATTATATTTATTATTTATAATTTATTAATTATATAATTCTATTGATTAATTACTATATTCATATGTATAAATGCATATGCATTTAGCACATTTTCATTATTTAGTACTGTTTTTTTTTTCTTTTTGTAATGAAGTTCAATACTATTTTGTTTGTTTTGCTATGTTTGTTTATCCAGTATTAAAAAATCAATTGATTACTACTCCTTGGACTCACTGACAGCCCAAAATGAGCAGAGTTAGCATCATGCTACTCTGCACATCATTATGTTATAATTTTATATTGTACTGAAACTGTAACTTGTTTTATTGTTAAAGGAAAAAGCACTTTAAAATAATTTATTTGGCTCTAGAAAACTTTACAAACTTTACAGATCCCTGGAAGCTCGCTAAGTAAGGATTAGCCTGTGATGCTCGTTAGTGGGAGGAAATGACCGAGTAATTTAACAAATAGGTGACCTCAAATTGAATGGATAAAAAAAAAAAAAAAAAAAAAAACACAATCTTTGATTGAAATGAGGTTCTTCTTATTAGACCGTTGTATGGCTCATGTACTTTAAAGTGCTTTGAAACCAATTAAGTACTTCAGGTTAAAGAGCCCATTAGTCACAAATGGTAGTTTCGACAGCCATTAGGCTTTTCTTCCTTCCTTCCATCTTCCTCCTTTTTTTGTGCTCATCATGAATATATATATAACCTCATTCTTCTCCGCATCACTACTTCATAAAGTCTTTGTAATGCTAAATGCTGTCTCATCTACATTACTCTGATAAACATATGCAAACACACGTCCCCTGGTCTTCGTTTCCTTGTTTTAAAATAAAGCATGCTGAGGGAAGAAAATATACAAGATGACATGAACAGGCTCGAAATGCAGCCATTTAGAGAAATGAGAATAGCCGGAATAGCTTCATTATTGTTCATCTGCGGAGAAAGAGAGCACTAGGTACCTGGATGAAAAGATGACAATTTGTCCCTAATGCGGTAATGATAAAAAGGCCTACTGAGTAAAATTGACTGTAATACGAACCAAAAACGTGTGGCATCGATCAAACGCTCAAGTCACGTCACCTAAGATCACGTCGCAGATAAACCTATAAAATATACCAATATTAGCATTACACTTTTGCCCATCATGCTAACAGTTAAAATCATTCAGCAAGCCCTCCAACACAAAGTCGAGATCTGTAGTCAGGGCTACGTGTTGTCACGATTTCTCACAAGCTTGTGGCTAACATGGTGAAGCGTAAGGAACGCCGAAACAGCTTGTCTCGGGAATCCGTTCTGCATTTCAGATAATCAAAAACCAAAAGCCAGCTGCTCTCCATGCTGCTTATTTTCAAATGCCTCGTGCTTTCCTGTCTCGAGCTCCCTCTCTGAATCCGAACGCAAGCACAGGGAAAAAATGCGGCGCTGAGTGACAGTCGGAAATACAGGAGCACATTTAGGCAGCTTTTCATTGCAAGGAAAATACACGGTGTGCTGAGATTTTGCAGCATTGTTAGCATTCTGGGGTTCCAAATGAAAACCTAATGCGTTTTAGGTCCGATTTTTTGAAAGGTAGCTAGCACATGGTAGCATTGCGACACTTTAGTGGTTTTTCGGAGCACAAATGACAAACTTTAACTTAATAAACTTTCAATATGCATGCATTCGCGTAGATAATCACAATTTTCATATCATTCAATTAAATCACTGGTAGTTAAATGTTGCTATTACCATTTCTGACCAATCAGAATCGAGAATTCAGGAACTCTGTGGTGAATAATGGTCAATCCTTGATTCTGATTGGCTGGAAGAATCAAAGCATTAAATATGTAGTTTAATCGCCTGTCTAGATGACCAATGTAAGATCCGCCTTATACACAACTGTAACCATAGGGACCAGGGATGGTAAGATTCATGAAAGTTAATGATGTGATGCATCGATAAAAAAAATTGGCATTTCTATCTTTTTAACATATTTGAATCAGGAAAAAAATGATTTATTTATATATAATTATTAGTAAATGCGCTAAACTTTTATTATGTAGAAAGTGACCGATAATTTGTGACCAGTATTTGATATGTAGATCGATTTCTTCTCGCTAAACCATTTCTCGAGCGCGTTCTCTCAGCACCACTGCTGCTACGTGAATATGACGGATCACAACACTACGGAGACCGAGGTGTACTGAGAGCCACATAGAATACAGATTAACATGGCAGAGGTAGAGCTGTAACTTCCTGCAGACACAACAGGAAAAAAGGACGTCTGGTTTATTTCATCTTCCTTTCTTTTTTTTTTGCACTACAAAGGTTTGTTTCTGAAAGGGCCATGCTTTAGAAGTCCGGAGGCACTTATGATTTGCTGTCTGTCTGAACCTCTGGATGTGGCGTAAATGTCAATGTAAATTGTCAGGTGGTTATTCGCCTCCATGTGCATTAACATCCTCCACAACACACACACATTCTTAAAAATGCGCTTATTAATGTTCTGGATACTTAATATTGAAAGCACATTTATGAAACCTGCTAAAACATTCATTCGGTTTGTTTTTATATACAAACTTGATCGAGTATAAAACATCTCAGAACTGCTCAGATTTTCCCAGAAGGTTTACTGTCCCTGACTGTGGTGTTTAGTGTTCGGTCCTGCTCTTCCTGCTCGTTTTTCTCTAGCTGTCAAGTTCTTGCCGACCTCAATGACCTCCCCATCGGCACGTCCATCGACAGAGCAGCAGGCAGGACATATCAGGTTATAACCTACGGCCATTATAGGTGATGCAAAAAACCAACTATTAATCTTGGGGTAGGGGGTGGGGCGGAAAGGGGGCAGATATAGATGAACATGATTACATTTTCCATCTTCAGAACGGTGCTGCTTAATCCGTCCCGCGGGATGCCTCTGAGGGCTAATGGGATAACATAAACTTTGACTTCATTTTGAATAAAGAGGGAGGGAGGGAGGGAAGGAGGGAGAATTTTTCAACCAAGTGTTAAAAAAAGGAGAAGATTAATTGCAGTTCAGTGGGAAATTCATGCAAAAATGCGTAATCTGGAATCTGTTAATGCTGGAAAAAAAAGAAAAATCCACCCTGAAGCACATTTAATATTTTTATAATGAAATATAAGTGATGTGTTTAGAGACTTGGAACTGTTAATGATCTGCATCGCAGTCTTTCAGAAGAGAAGGAATGAAGTGAGGGATAAATCTCACTGCATCACTATCAGCAGGGCATTATGGGTACTGTGGGGTTTAAGCAAGGGGTCCCCAAACTTTTTTTCTGTGAGGGCCACATAATTTTTCCTTTCTTTAACAGGGGGCCGGGTGGGTCTGCAACACAGAAAATTACATTGGCCGGAGTGACTAGCAGTATTATTGTGGAGATTTTAAATGTATTTATTATGCCTTATAATGCTAGATTAGTTTGAGCATTACCTTTTAAGAGAGATATAACCTGTTAAAAGAGCATTATAACTATTATAATGACACTTCTTTCATATTTATTGGCACTGAAATCAAAACATTTACTTGCTTATGCATATGCATTTGGCTGGTGGGTAAAACTAATAAATAATTATGTATGTTAATAACTAGAGGTCGACTGGTATTGGATTTTACTGATACCGATAGCAGGGTTGGAACGTACTTGCTGATAACCAATTGATTAAGCGAAAAGAAAAGTTTTTTGTTATATGGATACTTTATAAAACAAAAACATAATCCATGTAAAACAGTACTGAATCATGAAAATGTGCTAAATAAAATAAATAAATTAATTAATAAATTGAATTATATAATTAATAAATTACAAATATAATCTAGCGCTCTCCGTGCAGCGCACGGTCTCGCGTGTAAAAACTAACAGCACGTGGTGTCAGTGATTTGCCCCTAAAGGCCGCTCTCGTAATGACAGTGGACTGGAAGCCGGAAAAACTATCGCTGCCTCGACCTCTATCAATAACTAAGGGAAATTTTTTTTGAAAGCCAACCTTTATTATAAAAATACAGATACGATATGAGTACTCTATACTATATGTTTTCCACCCACGGCTGGTAGTTTGGGGACCCCTGGATTAAACCAATAATCAAAGACCAAGGTCAGTGAAAGAAGTTTGCGCTGAAGATCGTACAACAATTATAGAGAATTTTGCAATTCATTCATTCACTCATTCGAACATTTTTTATTCATTCTTTACCTCAGAGTTTTTTCTCCTGAGCTTATTTTTGGTCACATCATATCGGTATGCTATGGGAGATGGAAAGTGCACGTTCTATATGCCTTCCAATAGACAAAAAACCTTGGCACACACCCACGGATTGTTTTTTTCCCTTTCACCGCTATCTCCGATCTTTGCTTTCCGCATTGTTTGGAAGCTAGGAAGAAAAAACAAGCCTTCGAACCCTTATCTCAAGGTGCATCTATTCTCTTTTCAATTTTCTCTCCTCCCACCACCAGCATTACTCTTCTTTTCTGGACTGGGCAGAAAAGGGAAAAAAAAAAAAAAAAAAAACATTCTATCATGGACCAGATCAATTTGTGATGTGTCGTAGTAAAGGACGTGAAACGGGAATGTGCACTCCTTTGATCAATACATGTGGAAGTTGTGGGGATGAAATTAGGATGAAATGAACATCTGGGGAGGGGAGAAATGTTTTTCTTTCCCTCCGCGTTTCGAGCGGCGTGACCGCGGGGACGATCTTCATCATGCCCGCCCAACGCTCCCGAGATAAATACAATTTTAATGGAAGGAAAGAGCAGAGATGTTGGGGTGGAGGTGTGGAGGATGGTCATTAGCAGAGATGGCAGATCAATCCAGGAGGACATGTTGCAGGAACGAGGGAGTGTCTGGACTCTTGACTCTGTTCTGTTTTCTATTTCAGAGTCGGGCGTCAGGTGGAAACCCCATGCCACCAGATGTCAAAAAGACAGATAGAAGACCACCTGGAGCTCAATCATAGTCTCGGAATCCGCAAACTGACAGCAGAACGCCGGCACAACCCTGGGAGCGATGTGTAATGAGAGGAATGCTCAGGACAAATGCAGGACTAAGAGTGATGCTTAGAGCGTCAATAAAGAACATTATAGACAAGGGAGTGATACCGGGTTCTACGCTGGAAGCAATGCAGAATGAGTTCTTGGAGCGAGGCGTAAACAAGGGAAGTGTTCAGTGTTTGTTCAGAAGTGAAGACGCTGCTTAGGGTGTAGATGCATCTAGATGGTCTCATTTATTAAACTGGATATGAATGAATTAATTAGTAAATCCTTCACATTAGCACATACTCGAGAAATTAAATAGCTTCCTGGAAATCCTGTCCAGACAAACGTTTGCCTCCTACGTTCTAGGAGTGACCTTGAATAGTCGAAGATTTGATGCTTTGATATGATGACCAATCTCACAGTCGAATCTTCACAGAGGTGTTATGAAACGAGGATCGTACCAATTTCGGTTACATGGGGGTTTCATTGTCTCATTTACACGGAACTACCGCTTTTCTTTCAAGTTCATATACAACCTATTATGATAATGTTGTAAATAATAAGGTGAAAAAAAGAAGCTTTTAATAAATATTTGAATAAATAGTTGAATAAAAAACATACACTATATATACAAGAGTATTGGGACATGTGACCTTTCCTGTGATTCCCCGAACTGCTTCCACAAAGCCGGAGGCACACAATTATATAAGATGTCTTTGGATGCGGTGTAAAAAATTTTGCATTCACATAAACTTGGAAACCCAAACCAATGCCCCTGTCCACAAAGTGAGCTCCTTGAAGATCTGGTTTACATGCTTTGGAGTGGAAGATCTTAAGTGGCCTGATCTCATCCCTACTGAAGTTTTGGGATAAATGTGAACGCTGACTGCACCCCTGAGCTCCTCACCAAAATCAGTACCTGTCTTGTGGCTGATGAACACAAATGTCTAAAAGCACACTCCAAAATCTAGTGGAACGTCTTCCCAAAAGACTGGAGAGAAATGAAGAGAAAATTATTAAAAGCACAAATTATACTTATGACCAGGCAATATATTACAATTATGTCACCATTTGTTTTTTCATTTTTTTTTAATGAATTTTTATTTCCGTGCACCCACGAAGAAACGGGAAAATGACTTGTTTTTCCATAGACATTGTCGGTCTCAGAGATTGCTCCTCTTTGCGGCTGTAATCTCTCAGTCGACACGCCTCGCTCTCCCGTCGTCTCATCTCTGCGCATGTACGAGACGTAAATTTGGGGCGGTCTTTTCCAATTTACACAATAACAATCGTATGCCAACCCGAGCGCGAGGTTAATCCGGGGAGGGAAAAGCAGAGACCACGGTCGAGGCACAGAACAGCAGCCAGAGGTGATGGAAAGCTTTAGTGAGGTGTGCCAGTGCTTTACAAGCACAAAGCAGCCTTATCCTTTCTTAGGTTTCATACAGAACCGCACTGCAAAGAACTGCACACGAGAGATAAAGTACATGACAAAGTATAACGTATTCCATAGAGCCAAGTTTGGTGTGAAAAGGCTGCACAGACGCCGTCAAACTGCACCGAGATCGTTCTTTATACGCTGCGGAAAAGTAGGAAATTTTGGCGAATAAAATACAGAGGAATTTCTTATTTCCTCCATTTTATTGTTTCTGTTTATTTTTAAATTGCTTTCATTTTTAATAAAATCTTGAAAGTCGCAGAAACAATGTTTCATTTGGATAATTCTTTCTTTTTTTTTTTTTTTTTTTTATCAAACTCTCCAATTAAGCAATAACATTCGGTTTTGGATGAAATACCGTAATTTCCGGACTATAAAGCGCACCCATATATATAAGCCACACCCACTGAATTTTACAAATATTTTTATTTTGAACATAAATAAGCCGCACCTGTGTATAAGCCGCAGGTGTCTACACTGAAACTAATGAACTTTACACAGACTTTAACGAAAGACAGTGTCTGTTACACGGTGTAACGGGTGAAATATGTTGTGGCTCCTTTAAGAGCAGAGCGCCATTTTGGGAATAGCCTGCCGCCGCTTTTATCAAATACCGAGATATTAAAAAAAAAAATAAAAAAAAAAAAGCACGAGTTTTGGAAACCTGTCTGTGCTTATATGATTTCTGTTGCAACTGGAGTTAGTGAGCTCTCCCATGACCCAGACTCAACGCGTTACAACGGCTTTGAAAGTCGTTGTTCACTGTCTTCCTCTATCCTTTCACAACTATTTCTCTCTCTCTCTCTCTCTCTCTCTCTCTCTCGTTTATCTTTTAGCATCGTCAGGCGTTTAAAAATCACCCGAAGCCGTGCAGCTCAGAACACAGGTGAGGTGCGTTTTTTTCGTTTCCGTTCGGAAATTTCATTGGTCTAATGTTTTGGTGCTCAGTTTTTTGGCTTGAAGTTTGTGAAATCGGGAAAAACCCAGGAAAAATCCATAAATAAGCCGCTTCGTTGTTTAAGCCGCGGGGTTCAAAACGTGGGAAAAAAGTAGCGGCTTATAGTCCGGAAAATACGGTACATCGTTTTTTATAGTTGTATCACTTCACATGCTGCTGTTTATATTTAGAGAACATGATAAATTATTATATACATACAGGCTGGGGGGAGAAATACAGTATTCCGATCCTGATTTCTGACTCTGATGATTCCAACCATGGATTTAAAGTCAAAATGTTCAAATCAGACATAATGATGAAATAAGATGTTGACAAATGCAAATGTATTACTAGTCGGTGAAGGAACCAGATTGGCCAGGAGTCGTATTTATTTCTTTGGAGATTTATGTCACGTGATTATGTATAGAGTTTGTTTGTTTGCTTCCATCAGACTGTTTCCATCCTGCACCATTTAAAAACATACAGTTTTTATGGTGTACTTTTCATCAGACAGTTTTTTTACAGTCAATTATACAGACCCACAAAAAAAAAAAAAAAAAGAACGACACTCTACCAGATGTAAAAACAAAACCAGGTGGTAATGAATTGCTTTTCATTGATATTCACACATTTCTACATTTCACCTGCGGGCTGCACGCAAACGCGAAGTCTGACACCACGAGGGAACGAGTGGAAAAACTTTGCAAATGATTATTCTTGGTAAAATGTGTTGTTACAAAGAAAAGACAAGCTCTTGGTGACTGTATTACAAATATACACGATATGGATGAAGGTATCAGTGTAAAACCGTGCATTTAAACACTCATTGGCCCACACTGCCCTGCGCTGCTTAACCAGCACAGCAACAAGAAGCCAAGCAGGAGTGGTCAATCAGCAAAAACCCGGCTTGCTGTTACGTTGTGAAACAGACAAACCCCTAAATCCTTCGTAACCGGTGATGACATGAAGCTTTATTCGTCAGCGTAAACGTTATTCAGTTTGTGGTTTTGATGGCAGGCCTGAACATACAAGAACGTCAGAGTTAATCTAGATTTATCCATTCTGGTGAAAGCAACACAGCGGTGAAGAAGCACAAAGCTCTGGAGAGGGAGTGAGGGACAGGGAGAGGAAAAGAGAGAGAGAGAGAAAGAGAGACCATTAAAAAAGGGATATGAAGATATGCTCTGAGAGGATGAGGAGGATCCTCCCTTCAGCTCTTCCAGCCCTGTAGGGAACTGAGAAGATCTTTTCTATGAAACTGAGATCCACCGAGGTGTATGTTGCCACGGCAACAGACCAAGTTCCTGACTCCGGTCCCAGCCGAGCTCCCAGAAGACATGGGGACACAACTTTAATAGTGAAATGCAGAAACCAGAGCGTAGAGCCTTTACATGAAGTGGAAGTGGGAGCTCTCTGGTTAAGGCTCTGGGTTCATAGAGGGGTTAAGGGCCTTGCTGAAGGGCCCAAAGGGCAGCAGCTTTGACACACCCTTTACCAGGGCTCTGATCAGTAACCCAGAGCATTAACCACTGAGCTACCACTTCCCCAACCTATCTATCTATCTATCTATCTATCTATCTATCTATCTATCTATCTATCTATCTATCTATCTATCTATCTATCTATCTATCTATCTATATAACAAAATAAACATTTTCTTCTATAAATCAATCAATACATTTGTTAATATCATTCTTGTTTTTCTCTTTTCTTTTTCGTTCCTTCTCACTGTTTCCTGTCACCGAAATATATTGACTGTTGGAATGTCTCATGGGAAGCTGAGTGCCTCTAATCTCTTTTTGCCACCTAAATGTCTTGGCATGTGGTGACGCAGGCCATAAAAAAAAAAACACAGCAAAGAAAACAACCCTGCCATTTTTAATACCTAAAGAGATTTCTCGCGCTCCTCCACCTGCCACTCATCCTCGTCTCGGCAGCCAAGGAGAAAATAGAAAAGTACGTTCAAGCATGAACAACAGTCGGCCCAACAAAACCCCGCCCCCTTTTCCCGACTCTTTTTAAACACTTTCTTCTGGCGCATCCCGTCAGCTTTATTTGCACGTAACGTCCGGTGGTTCGGTCCTGTGACCTGTGAATGTAGGGCCGTACCATCCTTTTGCTATTGGGGGGGGGTTGAGGATGGATGAAGACATAAATTAGTCAAGGTGTCAATAATGGTCAGGCCTGGTCAGATCCTGCTGCTGAAGGCTAATCCTGTGGTAGCTTTGCACAGCGCTAGGTCAGCTCTCTTTAATAGCGCATCGTGGGGAATCTTGCTAGTCGCTGACGGGCTCTGTGGAATGTCCTTGTGTTACGAGATTGCACAGACGGAAGATGGAAACAGAAGCTACAAATAGCTTTAAAATTGTGGAAAAAACGAAGCTGCGAAAAAAAAAAATCGGAAAAAAAAAAAAATCGGATGCATTTGAAAATGAATCTATTGCTATATAAAGCTTTAAACAAGGATCCTATTGGAAGTGTTTGAAGAAGAATCCTTTTGTTCAATTTTGTGAAAAAAAAGAAAGAGGTTCCTCTGGTTTGTTGCGCTGAGAGAACCTTTGTAGAGCGAATGTAAACCCTACAAGGAACGTTTCCTATCACAGAAGATACGTATCTGAGCCAGGATAAATCTAGCACCCCGAAGATTTATCTCTGAGGAGGAAACCAGAACGACTCAACGTGGAACATTTTAGCGTAGATTTGATTGAAAACCCTATAATACAGAAATGATGCTTCAGAAAATCCATTCAGAATCCGTCCAGATCTTTCCAAAGGAGCCTTCAAGGACCGTGTTCTTTCGTTTGGACCCTTGACGAAAATAAGGTCATATAAATATTATACAGAATACAGATCTGTGATTATTATGACATCAGATCAGAATCAGATCAGATGTTAATATCAGTACTGATGACTTTTTCCAAATGAATCCAAAATACTGACTGAACCGCTGGTCCATCAGCCTTTCTTTCGCATTTTCTTTCTGAAAAAAGTCTCTTTTTAAAAAAAATATATAATTTCTTTTAGTCTTTCATTTTATAACTTGTGTTTGAAAAAAAAAAACAAAAAAACACCAACCCTACTCCATTTATAATTAACAACAAAAAAAATCACTTCTTTCTTAACTCCCTCTCTTTTTTCTTTTACTCTCTCTCTCTCTCTCTCTCTCTCTCTCTCTCTCTCTCTCTGCACTGGGCCAGATATTTCATTAGAGCAAATTGTAGTTGAGTAGCAGATGACAAAAAGCAGTGATTTATTTATTCTCTCTCTCTCTCTCTCACTCACTCACTCTCTCACTCACTCACTCACTCACTCACTCACTCACTCACTCACTCACACACGCTTATCCAGAAACATAATGGCGTAAGACATAAACACGAGTCGCTGAAGCAGAGCTGCAGATGCAGTCGGAGCTCTGGCTGTGTTCCTCCCTCGCAGCAGGCCGCTCCCTCACACAGTTAGCGCTCAGACGCTGGGGATTTTTTCACACAAACATCAGGACCTGATGAATAATTCAGCTCACGGTGCCTGTGCTCCGGCGACATTAGACGCGGTTACATATTTATTTAGATGAAAAGCCGAAAGAGAGCTGTTATGGAATATAATAATAATAATAATAATAATAATAATAATATTATAAAAAAAAAAATTAGCAACACTTGCAGAATCATAATCTTAATTCAAATCCTGGTGCAAGGTAAATCGCTCGTGACATGGCACGCTGCAGGATGCTGAATAGCTTCTACCTCACGTCGACGGATCAATTAACATTTGATTCGGGTGACATTTAGCTTTAAGAATCCTTGCTAATTAGCGTCACAGGGCCATTAGCTTAGCCGAGAACGAGCGGCTACACATGCCTGGCAGAACACAAGCTTTAGCAAACGGGTCATTCGGGGTCTGCGCTAATGTGCGTGCCCACTTAGCCTAGCAGCAGGGGGGGTATATAGCTAGTGCGCTAGTATGCTAACCATGGCATTTCGAAAGCACTACGGCTGAGCGAGCAGCGGCAGTTCTGCGGCCGTGCTACAGTACAATGAGAGCTCTCATTAACGAGACGGTTGTTGTTTTTTTCCAGGCCTATTATCCAAACTGAATGCACAAAGACACTCACTGGAATAATAGCAGCATCACACCTCAGCTAAGAGTCCTATCGTTTGGTGTGATGGAGACAGAAAGTGTACGAAGGAAAGAGGAAATAAAGCGACTTTTTCTTTTCAATTTGGTGGAAATTGGAGTTGCGTCGAGTTGCTTTTAAAGCGGGAAAATGGGTCAGAAAAAGGGACATTACAATACTGTGACTCAAATAGGTTTTCACACTGGTGTTCGATTTTTGAACAAATGTCACGGTTTACAATTGAATCGCATCGCTAAACAGGTCTTTTACAAAAAACGCTTTTAACGGTGGCGTGTCCATGAATACGATCTTTTGCTTTAGTTTCTCTCTGGACATGATTATATGTTCCCTATCAATTCACGGTGAACGAAAATCAATAGCCCAGGGGCTGCTTTGCTCTCTACTTACTTGCATGCAAATATCTTTGTGTCAAAGGATGTATGGCTACGTGTACCACACTCGGCTACGTGAGTTGTACTGAAAAAATGTGTATTTATATCAAGAGAATCACTAGTAAAGAACTATTTCTGGCACGGATCGACGAGTGCCAAGCAGTACAGTATTATAAATACCCGAAATTGCTGTACATTGTTTTAGACGCATTTGTGCACAGTGTGCGCAGTGCAAATAGTGTACGGTGTACAGATCGGTGTCCAAAAGCTTTGTTTTAGAGTTTGGGATTGGAACAAGGCTACAAGGTATTCCTGGCTACACAAAGGTGTAAATGTGTGTATCATCAGAATCAGAAAACTTTATTGAACCAATTAGGAAAACTGTTGGGTTGCATTTGCTTACAAATATACATAATTTCTACACCAATAGGCATAATATTATGAGCGGTGAAGTGATTAACACTGATTATCTCTTTGTAATAGCGCCTGTGGGTGGATATATTTATTAGGCAGCAAGTGAACATTTTGTCCTCCATGTTGATGTGTTAGAAGCAGGAAAAATGGGCGAGCGTAAGGATTTGAGCGAGTTTGACGGGGGCCAAATTTTGACGTCTAGACGACCGGGTCAGAGCATCTCCAAAACTGCAGCTCTTGTCGGATGTTCCCGGTCTGCAGTGGTCAGTATCTATCAAAAGTGCTCTACGGAAGGAACAGTGGTGAACGGGGGACAGGGTCGTGGGCGGCCGAGGCTCAGTGAGGCAAAATCTTTTGGCCATGTTGGAAGACACCAATGCCCACAACAACCACATGCAGAGGCACAATAACTATACCACAAAGAAACAGATGTGCAGGTGGTAGACAGAAGAAGTGGTTGTACACAAAAGCATGTTGCCCATTTGGTTGTGTCTTTACTAATCCAATCTTTGCACAATAGCCCCAATGGGACTGGACTTTCTGAACAAATCTTTGAAAAGAAAAACTCTGGAAAATACAAAGAAAACAAAATGTGTCTCCTAGGAATTTGAAAATCTTTACTGACTCACTAACCACAGTGGGCCACAGGACTACAGTGTACGGAAACATATTTTTTTATTTATTTTTTATTCCATGTTTGATGGACCTTGGGGTCTGAAAATGTACCTTTGAAAGAGTTGTTTGGGTATTGGCATGCTGGAGACCAGGAGATACTCTTAGGGATTAAGCACCATTTTACCCCACCACTTTATTCCACAGAGTCTCTAAATCATTGTTTTTTTTATTAAGTTTTGGCTCAACTCTCTAGCATTTGTCCTTGATGTGCCAAAAAAAAAAAAGACAAACACACTTTGGTTTAGCCATTTGGCAGGTCTTTCTTCTCTTGGGACTGCTGGCTGACCCAGATCCAAACATCCAAACAGGTAAAACACCCCTATCCAATATCCCATCCTTCCCTATGGCAGGTTTCGCCTTCTAATGTCTGCGGTTTGGCCTTTTCAAAAAAGACAGCCCTGGATCGGTTTAAAAAGCCCAACGTCTATCTGAAGATCCTAACAGGTACCAATGATTCCCAAATATCAGCCGGATGGCGATAAGGGTGAAGGAGGAGATTGTCATCTGTACGGTGGATCCTCTTGCACAGGAGGCTACTGTCGACCTGATGAAGTGATCACAGTTAAAAGTATGGGGGATGTACCATGTTTAAAAAGAAGGGGTCAAACGGGTGCTTTGGTGCAAATACAATGGATAAACGAATCAAATTGACGTGTTGCATACTGGTATTTAGTATGATGTACTTTACAAGATTACTGTCATTGTAATACAATGTGTTGTAATGATTACTGTCAGTACTGCGTTACTGAGTTACTGAGTATGGCATGGAGAAGCCAGAATGACAATAGGAATCAACTAAATGAAATACTCAAGGCAAATGCAAATAGTCAATGCTGTACACGCACTGAGAACAACACAACGAAGACAAGCTGATTACCATTTTTGTCAGTATCAGCACACCTCACAACACTGACAGCCCCACTGGAAGAAAAGAGCCATGCTGACAGGAATGTGCATCTCCATAACCGAGGCCGATGCCTTTTGCATCTCGATCCTTAGCTAGCAATATGATACATTAAAGATATATACGATGTGAGACGTTTCACCCCATTACGATGCTGTGCGACGCCATGGTAATAATATGATGCTCTGCAATTCAATATGGTACAGTTCACTTTTATTTCTTTGGTTTAGACAGACAGCAAATTATACATTTTCTCGTAAAGTACCTTCTGACTTCTAACGCATGGCCCTTTCACAAACAGGAAGTTACAGCTCTACCTCTGCCATGTTAATCTGTATTCTATATGACTCTCAGGACACGCCTCGGTCTCTTACCTGAACATGCTGAACATTTGTTATGTCAAGCTGTTAACACACTGTAATGCTTCCATATACAAACACACACACACACACACACACACACACACACACACACACACACACACACACACA